>JBDFRD010014443.1:0-27356 GCA_039654405.1 Bullina lineata | reverse complement strand
CTTGCTTTTAAGAAATGAACAATAATGGAACTTTTCTTTTTTTTTCCACGTTTACTTATCTTTACCATTAAAACCCTTGATTTCTTTTTGGAGTCTTTCTTCTGTTCATCATATCCTTTTGTGAGTTCATTCCAGGACACAGAAATGTGGTTGGTCGTTTTCCTTCAAATGTTGTTACTTTGTGCTTTACTACGCATGCAGCTTATTTTCAAACATTTTTAACCTCCCCTGAAGTATTCCCACTATATATGTCAAGGGTCAGTTTTAACAGGTAGAGAGAGTTGGGGCAAAGTAGAGTCCAAATTTATCCTCTGATAATATTCCTCAGCTTTTCATAGACTACAACCTATATGGCATGAACCTGGTCCATGTTGCAGCTCTCAAATTTAGACAGAAAATCACAGGTCAGTTCTTCGTTTTCAAATTCATACTTTAACATATGAAGAGAGGATAAGTAGACATAGTATTTGCTTCATACTATTTCTAATTTAAATTTTGATGTACAAAATTATCATGGCAATTTACTGTGACTTTGACAGAACAATATGTTTAAATTCGAGAAGAGCTAGTGGCACAGAACACGAGCAAGTGATCAGTATTCTTTTTGAAAAGGTCTTCCATGTGTTGTGTTCTAAGAACCTACCAAGGTGTTGCATGATATCAATTGAAAGCAAAGGTTGCGAAACAAATGAATTGCATTTCTATTTGACTGTTTGTTATTTATTAAAACCCATGGGTCTTAATAGGAAACTACCAAGGAAGATATTGCATATCAATTGGAAGCAAAAGTTACCAAATAGAAGTATTACAGAACTATTTGATAGTTATAATATGCGAATTGGGTACCAGCATATTCTGCTGGGGAAGTAAACCTATGACAGACTGTTCCACTTCACGCTACCAAAACTGAGATAACTACGGCTCTATGAGACTCGTTGCCTTTGAAGGAACTTTGCTTTGTTTTAAAATAATATATTCAACCTGTGAATCTGAATAAGTCAATGGCTTTCTTAAGAATCTTTTCAATTCCATTTTTTTTATTTTGCTGTACATTTTCTGTTTATGCTCATGGACTTCATATACTTATCTTGTTAGTATTAAAGGAACTGTCTGAAGTGACAAATAATCAAATTTATCAAAAGGTATTTTCATAGCCTTGGGATCGTTCTGTTGACTCACAAACAATTGTAATTGTTTGGTTGGTTTGCCTAATAGTCTTTACTTTAATATTTAAGTTTCTGATGTAAAAGATATTGATGTTAACGGGAAGGAGAAAAGCACAGGCAAATATTGCTCTTTCAGTATGAAATGGCTTATAAATGTTTTTAATTTAAGGTCATTTTCAAAGTTTTGTAAATGTAAATTCAGGTTTATGAGCGGAATATGAATACTCCTAATGAATTTTGTCAGAATTTTAATGAAGTCTATTGAAAAGTGTGGCTGCTATATTTCCTTTTAAACACTTGTTAACATTTTTTTCTTCATATTTAATTGCAATAAAAACTTGCAACATTTTGGTTCCTCAGAAGGAAAAGATTTAAATATCAAGGCTTCAAAAAGTGTATCTGATGAAAAAGATGATGACAGTGAATCGCCTTCTGTATCGTCAGTGCCATCTTTGTCCCCGTCAGAGAAAATTTGGAATACAGAAAATATTCCCAGGTAATAATAATGTTAGTGTATGATTTTCTTTGATTGGCTTTGTTTTTCTCTGTTAGTGCTTATTATAACGTTAGTTCTAAAAAAAACGAAACCAGATGATACATGCTGTCATGAACAGGTGATTTCAGGTGTTATAATTTAATTAGATAAAGTAAGAACATTATTGCTAGACATAAAGAGAGCAGTAAGAGACGTGGACCTAAAACCCAGTCTTTTCTTTATAAAATAGTTAACTGACAGTAAAGACTTTTCCTTAAATTTAAAATTCCTGTAGCATTTTATCTTTTGCATTTTTTTTTGTTCAATAGTTCACTTTTTATGTATGTCATCAGCGAAATGTGGCTGCCCAAAAATGTTGAAAGACAGAGCACCTGTGAACTAGAGGTAGATGTCATTGCTGCAGATGTTACCAACAGACTAGAGTTATCTAGTAAGTAGATTCCTATAATAGACAAGAGTTGGCTAATATGTAGATTCATAGTATTTAGTATTCCAATATGTATGCAAATTGGATTTTCAATATCATAAAGTTGTTCCATAGCAAGGTAAATATATCTTTTTTTACTGCTCATATGATGGAAATGTGGCAAAGAGTTGTGATAGGAAAAAAACTTATGAAAAATGTGAAGTTATTAAAGAACTATTTTTTTCAAGGTGACAATGAGATTTAAAGTTGCCTGGGTCTCAATTTGTTCTTTGCTGATACTTTCAACATTCTCTAAAAAAATATCATAACATGATTCATCTCTTGAGCAGATCAGATGATCGTTCAAACTTCTTGACACTTAGTACAGGAAAGATATTGGACTTGATTAATTGAGTATTGATTCCCACAATGTGCCTTAGCTACTTACTCTCTGCCCATCTTTAATTCAGAAAGCAAGTCCAAAACTTATCAGCCAAATCTGTTTATAAAACATTATAAGTCTGTGCACTTTTCCTTTCCATGCAACTGTAGTAAGATGCTGAAGGTTTTGCTGCTTGTTTTTTTATCAGCATTCACTGTCTAGCTCGCAAATATTTTTTGAATCTGTTTGAGTTGCTTGTTTAGATGACAATAATATGTATACCTTCTACTTTTCTGTGTGAATAACAGACGCAGCTGGCAGGAACCCAGGTCTGGCAGCTTTGTGGGAAGATGAGAAGCAGAGGAGGAGAAATGCTGGTGAACCTTCCCAGATTGAGACTGAAGAGGTTCCTGGTGTGTAACATACTTTATATTTCCTTCGTCTCCTTGAGTTATATCTCATGTTTTTTTCCCTATCTGAGGAATGGGTGGTGTACCTGGTCTTTTAAACTTTATGACTGTACTGATCGGATTAATTTTTTTCATAGAGGTTGCTAAAGGAACATATCTTTGAAAACTCGTTATCAGAACAATGTGAAGAAAAAATGTCGTTCAAAATCTTTCCCTAGCTTAATGGAAGTGTTTATTTTGTCCTCAGAGCCTGAAAATGTAGAAATATCGGATAGTGAGAAAGAGCTAGTGAAAAAATTCCTAGACATTGTGCAGCAGCAGCAGGCATTTAGGTAAGTTTTCCCAAAATGTGGTTTATAAATATATATTAATGATAACATTAGAATAGAATTATTTTATCATGATTTAATTTTTGAAACAAGATGTTTGTTTCAGTAGTTTTCTGAGAAAATTTTTTTTTGTAAATTTCATAAAATGAGTAGAATCTGTGATGTAAGATAAAAATCCTTTGCCATATTATTATTAACATGTACCGGTAACAACTGAACTGGTGTTTCAAAGTTTTGAGGTCATTTTATGCATCTTTTTCCTAACTAAGCCTGAAAAGTTGTAAACTGAATTTGACCCAAGTTTTGCATGCTTCGTGTATTAAAGAAGAGTATTCATTGATGTATGGTTCATAATGTGAATGAAGTTTATTATTGTATTTGACAAATATTATCCTTATTAATATTGGCCTGTTTTGTCCATGAACTTATTAATGCACTAATGATCTTCTAATAAAAGTGCTTATTTTTGCAGGGACAGCCAATCTGATGGCTCTATATTATCAGAGACTTCCTTGCTTGCATCACAGCATGAGGAGCATGTTTCTAGGGAAGGTAAGGCTTTTTTTTTCTTAATATTATGAAGAAATTAAGCTATATATAAATGTCGATTTAGAGGGGGGTTGTTTTTTTTTTAGCAAAGGTGAAGTTTTTAGTTCAACAGGATTCAAACAAAAATGTTTATGATTTTATCTTTGAGCATATTATGCTATTATATACTGAATGCTTCGTTACAAACACTGTCATGGTCACTTTTCACTTTAAGGATCCTTATAAAATTGTGAACTATGCAAGCGAGGTAATATTACTTCTTTAACAAATTTTTATGTTCCTAGATTCCCCTTCAAGCTCTCAGAGTACAGTCATTTTAGGGGAAGAAGACGAAGATGAGGAGGACGGGGAGCACCCTCCCATTATCAATATGGACTCAATCAAGAAGGTGGTGGCTTCTAGTCAGAGCTTCAGCTCAGGGCAGGTTTCCCAGGGCTCCAACACAGGTCTGTTGTTTTTCTTTAAAATTCATGTCCTTGTTAAATGGTTTAATTACATTGCAACTTGTTATAAGAATTTGCAGCAAGATTAAATGGAATTGGTTTGTCAAGTCATTGTGAAACATAGCTGCCAACCATTCCGTAAAAAACAGATTTAGTCCGTATTTAGGGTCCCGAGTCCGATAATCCATATTGAATGGATCGGTTCCGTATTTTTGTAAGTTTTAGTCATTTTCTTCCTGAAAAGGAAACAATGCTAGTCAGCTTTCGCGTTCACATCGTTCTCTTCGCTTCGTCCGTTCTTTGCTGTAGATCTATCTTATTCTGATGCCCCCGGCGAAAGCTGATGCTGGGTTACATGTCTACATTCAAGGCCAAACTGGGCCTAGGCCTTTACCCACATGTAGTATAAATGTGTGTAAATACAACAAATCAAGTCAAACTGGTTTCCCCGTCATATTCTTACAGTAATGATCTAGATTTGTATTGTGCGAAAAGGTTTGTTGTGCAATTTTAGACCTAGAACACAATTTTTTTAAAAAGCAAAAGGGACTCATGCTCACCTGAGCAAGAATCACTGACTACATGTAAATCTGTCAATAATACATGTATTATTATTTTTCACAGTTATCTATAAATGTCTTTCTATAGGATTTCTGTTTTGTCTAATTTTATGTCAGATACACAATAAGGAATGAACAGGGTAGCTATGTACTTTCTACATCAGCATAATGGTTTAAGATATGAAGTAGGGCTGATTTGAGGTCAGAACAGAGACAAAACTGACAGAAGAGGCCATGACAACACTGTGTAATCCACATTAAACTACACATACTGAGTATGGACACGCAATATCATATGGACCAAATTTGGACCATGACACGTGCTCGGGATAAGGTGTTCCTTATTTTGATCTTCCTATATGGCAGCTATGGTGAAACAAAAACTTTGAAAGTAAATGAAAAGAATCTAAGTATTTCTTTTTTTTTTTTATGCTGAAAAGGAAAACAATTTAAGCAATATTCTGTCCTGAAGACTTTTTTATTGCCTGGCACTCTGCCAAAACATTAAGTCTGCCTGGGAGTATGACTACTATTGAGGTGATAGGAACATTTGGAGCTGACTGGAGCATTTTGTAAGATTTAGGGGTTTTTTTCCAAGTCCCGCATAGGTTTTTATTGGTTTTTATTCTTGAAAATGTTATTCTACTCCATTTTGGTTCAATGAGCATATGCAACATTTGATGATCAGAATGTATTCATCAGGTCATTTAAAAATTGATACTCCATCACATTCTACGTCATAATATAAAAAATGCTCTATGGTACAAAGCAGTATGAATAAAGAAGTCTTGAAATTATTTTCAAAAATTTTAGAAGGTTGAATCTGAGATGTGAAACATGAATGGGCTTATTTACTTCCAGAAATTCAAGACAGAACTATGGTTGAGATCTTGGCATCCCTTATGAAGGAAAGTGGACCCCCTTCCTCGCAAGTGGCAGCTCTTGAAGAGCAAGACAGCATCTTGAGTCAAAGTTTTGTGCTTGATGAGGAAACAGTGAAAGAAGAGGATGAAGAGACTTTAGCAATGACTCAAACTCTCCTGACAACAGAGGAGAAAGATGTCAGGTAGGAGAAAAAATATATGTATTATATTAGATACTCAACATATACTGTGAAACTTAAATATGATGTACCCTTAACAGATTAAGCTTGTATTTGTTGAAGTGCATCAAAGTTTATATTAGTTGAAATGATCAGTGCAGAGAGATGGAACAAGGGAAGTAACCTACAGGCTGTTATTGTTATCTTCTGTGAGGGTTAAGGTCAAACTCGTTGAAAAGAATAGTAAGGGTTATCTTTGAAATGTAAGAAAGTATAAAATTGGATGTGTGAAGGAAAAAGGTAGATCAACATTTGAATGCCTCAGTATGATGTAGAGGCATCTTAAAATGTTATCATTTTATGTTTCGTACTTAAGTTTTTGAAAGACATGTTTCATACAGGTTGAGTATATCTTACTCAAAACTGCCACCAACCCCATTTGATACATACAAAACAGCAATTCATGCTTCACTCTGACTTTCTTTTATTTTTTTAATTTGTTGCTGTTATAGGGTAAGAGGATAACATACTATAAGATACCTAAAATGCTGAAGTAAAAGAAAATTTTTAAAAATAACTTGTGCCTTAACAATTTATGACTTGCTAAGAATCAATAATTTGCTTTACTGAATCAAAGTAATAAAATTAAGGCAATTGACTTCAGAAGGCTTATCCTGAAGAATGTTGTGGGTGCTGTAAGTTATTTTTGATCTAAAATATGTGCCATTTATGTTCCTTGCATGTTTGAAACAAATTAAACAATACTCCATTTTTAAGCTAAAATGAGTTTTTAAGAACTTGCTGCTTCTGACCCCCAAAAAAAAAAACAGAACATTTTGTATGTCATTATTTCTTATGCAATAGGATTTTATATTCATTCGTTACCAACAGATGATAAAGACAATTAAAAAAAAAAATATGTTAATTTTGAAGGACCATGATTAAAATGTGTCACAGAGGAAAAAGATTGGTTAGACATTTTTAAATGTTTTTTTTTTACTTGGTATTTTGTAGGATGTAAACAATTTGGAATAACACTGGGAAATAGTTTTAAACTCATTTTCAGGTTAATGCAATATTAATTTAAATTTGTCTCTGGATGTTCCACAATACCAAGAAAAAGTGAAAAGGAGATAATTTGTTAGGCAGTCCACGAAAGTATCAAGGTGTGGTTGGGGGAATTTGTTTTGCCATTTTCAGTGTTGAATAGTTGAATACTGTGGTACATGTGATATTGCATTCCAATAGTAATGTGTTATGTTCACCAAACTTTTGCAGTGATGACTCGAGGTCTGAGGTTGACAAAGATGTCATAATGAATACAGACGATGAAGATGATGATGACGATGATGATGATATTGATCTATTGCCACAGTTTGATGGAGCTTCAGATAAACTTCCAGGTTTACAGAATATTACTATGTTTTATTTTGTTTTAGTTTAAATGAAGACTAAAAATATCTTTAATCATTCATCAAAAAGTAAGCAGGATTTAATCGGTTACAAAGTTTAAATACATTCTGAGACTAGAATGGTAGAATTTATAGAATGAACGTAAAGAAATTCTATCTATAAAAATTGTTGATTAGAATGTAAAGCTATCAGGTGCTAAAATACCCATTCTTGAACTTCATCGCTGCTTTTTTTGTTGTTCTTTTAACCCTGAATAATTCACAACAGTTAAAGTAGAAGTTGAATTTTTTAGAGGTAACGTTCAATGGCATATTGAAATTCAAATGTATCCTTCTTTTCACATCAGCTTCAAAGAAGAAGACATGTGGGTCCAGTATCCAGACAGCAGGCTCCCCAACCCATAATCCAGATAGTTCTTCAGTTGTTCTCGGTGAAGTCTTAAGCCCTGTACAAGGTGGGTCTGCCCAAGCGGCTTGGAGAGCTAACCACGGAGGGGCAGAGATGGCTGTCAGTAGAAGCCGTGGGGTTTCTGGATATTCTGGAGCTGCAGGAGCATGGTCTCAGCAATCCTGGGGACAGCAGGCTCCAGGAGAAGCAGCATGGAGGAACCAGAGTCCCTCCTGGTCAACGCAGCAACAGCAGCATTATCAGCAATGGTCTCAACAGCAGCAGCAAGTTACTTCACCCAGCTACACCCAGACACAGCCATTCAGATCACCTTTGCCCTCAGGGATAGGAAACCAGTCACCTTATCGATCTCCATTACAGGCTCCGTACAATTCTCCTAGCCAGCTGCAGCAGCCATTCCATTCACCATCATCCTCGTCCCAGCACTCGTACCAGTATCCATCATCACCTTACCAATCTCCACCCGCTAGCCAGCAGTACCCTCCAAAGTACCCCAGTCACACCCACAGTCCTTTTCAGTCCCCAGGTCCAGGGCAGTCCTATGGGCCTCATGGCCAACCCTACCAGTCTCCTACAAGCCAAGTCTATTCCTCTCCTTACCAGTCCCCTTCTCACTCCTACCAGTCTTCACCACAGCAATCATTTGGCTACCAGAGGTTCCCTAGTCCATCTCACACTGGCTGGACTTCCCCGAGCTACTCTTCATACAGCAACTACTTCCAAGCTCAGGCAGGAATGCAGCAACAGGGAGACCAGGGTCAAATGGCAAGGCAGACAGCAGCATCTTGTGAGAAAATCACTTCCCATGGGCAGGTGGCTGGGCATAAGGTGACACCCCCAGGGCAGGTTGCTTCCCAGGCAACAGCATCTCGTGAGCAGATGACTGCACAGGCACATCATGGGCACATGTTTGGACAGAATGTAGCACCTCAAGAACACAAAAGTGAGCAGTCAGGAATAGCGCATGGACACATGGCAGGGCAGACAGGTGTAGTGAAAGGGCAAGCTGCCAAAAATGTGGCACAGATGCCAGTGCAAACCATGAAAATGGTACAGCAGTCGGTCAGTTTGTCACAAGGGATGACTGAGAGACAGATGGCCTCTACTCATGAACAGATATCCACCATGGGCAGTACCACCTCAATGCCCAGTTCATCATCTTCTGTCACCTCACGTTTGCAGTGTGGCCCAGGATTGGATTCAGAACTGAATGTTTCATCCAGCAATCAGCTTATTTCTCCTCCATCTGGTGGTCAGAAAGTGCAAGTCCAATCACCTAATCTGATGGACCATCAGGGAAGCAGTCAATCAGGTTTACAACAAGTGAGGAACTCTGAATTTCGAAGCCAAAGCACCTCTTCAGCAAAGTCGCTCCAGCCAAATTTGAGCACTCCTGCTGTATCTACTTCTCAGGAAAAAGCTGAGGCAGAGAAAATTTTGGAGGGAGTACCAATGGCAAATACAGCCTCCCAGTCAAGAGATGGTGAAGTAGTTTCAGAACCTGCGACTCAGAATGCTTCTGAAGTAAAATCATCAAGAAAGCAAGGAAATGATCCAGGTGCTACATCTAAAAGCATTTCAGTTCTTAATTTTGACCCAATAAACCCACTATCATCAGGGAGCTCTTGTCTGAAAAAAGAACGGACTGTTTCTGAGGAACAATTAGAAGTAGCTACTTCCACTCCTATGATCCAGCAACTTTTAATGGAAGAATCACCCGCAAAAATGAATATAAAGCAAGAGGACAGAGAAGCTGTGATGAAAAAGCCCCTGTTAAGCCCAAGTTTATCAAAAAAGAAGAAGATTAAGAGTAAATCAAACACAAAAAAAGTTCCAAGCCGGCCAAGAAGTACAAGTTTGTCCTCGCCTATCGGACATGTAAGCAGGTTTGGTGACATCAGTCCTCAGCCAATAATGGGAGCAAGACCCATGATGATGCCAAGGCCTGGGAGATCTCATTCTATTTCTCTCCCTTTCAATGGTAGCCAACAGTACCAAGTTCCTTCATATAATGGAGATACGCAAATGCAGGGGTCATTATACAATGGCAGTTCATGTGTGCAATATGGCTCATGGCCACAGCAGCAGTGGAAGCAGCCTAACTTTTCTCCCTCAAACCGCTGGCAACAGCAGCAGCATCAATGGGGTGGAAACCAATGGCAAGACTACAGCAGTGGTGATGAAGGAGGGGGAACCAGTTGTCAAGTAGGAGCTGGTGCATCAGGGGACATCAATGGAAGAATGAGTCAGAATTTTGAAAGGGAGTCTAACATTAACATGAAAGTGGGAAATGGTGACAAAAATAGCCCAAGTGTTGGCTTAGTAGGTCAAACATCTGGGCGTCTCCAGCAAAGATCTTTTAGTGCAGACTGTGCTTTACCATCTTATTACCAGAGCAGTATGGAACAAAGTCAGATAGCCTTCTCAGAGAGTAACCAAAAGGACTCTCAGCAAAAAGCTCCCAAGGAATCTGAAACCCTTTCAAACAATGACCAAAGAAATGGAAACGTGGATGGGGGAAATGATCAGTCCTCTCTATCCAGCCTCCTTCAACTGGTGTCTGATGTGGGCTCAGGATCAGAGGATGCGGTATGGGATAACAGTACTCCAGCAGTAAATCCAAATGTTGGTCAGCCCAGTAGCATGGACTCAGAGACTCCCAAGTCAACTCCGACTTCAGAGCTCAACCAGGGGAGTCCATCCGTCAAAGATTTTATTACTCTGGAGTCCCCCATGAAAACTACAGCAAATTCGGACACTGCTGGCATGACCTCATCAGAAGAATCTGACAGAATGGACACAGAAATTTGCTCCAGTCTGAAAAGTGGCCCTTTGAGCTTTCCTGTGAACCTTGGTGGTAACCCACGAGTTGGGAAACAAAATCGTATGAAGAGAATGGGTCTCATTCATGGGAAAGGAGCACCTCAGAATGATTCTGGCGGTTCAAATCCCTCCTACACCTACACCTTTCATGTGCCTACCCCTATGTTCAAAAAGCTCAAATTTTTTAGGTCTGCAGAAGCGAGAAAGCATGACATTCGTGTCGTACGGATGCACCCGATGGATGCTAGACGTTACAGTCTTTTGAAGGTAGGCAAGGAGATTCTCAAGATGAAAAAACTTACAGAAGAGGACTTGGTGAAGTACAATTGTGCTCCATATCAGAACAGCAACAGTCTGACGTCACCAGATGGCTCCTGCTATAGGGTAAATCTTGACATCCCTTTGCTTGCCTCGGACAAGAAAAGCAGTGACTGCTCTAGTGAGGAAATGGTGCTTTCGAGCTTTGACACAGATTTCCCCCCAAATAAAGTGGCCCCTTCCAGCACATTTCAAGCAGCTCAGCTCAGCCCATCCATCAGAAGCACAGTTTGTGCTATGCCTAGAAGTGTTCCAAGTGGCCATGAATGGCCTAGACCCCAGTACACAGATCAACAGCCAGCTGGGAGTTACCAAGCTGGAAACTACAACGGAGGCCAGGAAGCTGTTAGCTTTCAGCAAGGATACCCACCTCAGCAAGGTCATTACCCATACCCCCATCAAGGAGGCCAAAGACATTTTGCCATGTTTCAACCCCAACAGCAACAACAAATGCCTGGGAACTACTCCCCTTCCCACATGAGTTCAAGCATGCATTACAGTTCTCCTCCAAATGTTGGCAGTGGTAACAGCAGTACTAGCAGCATGAATTTTCATCCCAATCTTGCTCAAAATGGAACAAACTTCAGCCCAGCAGCAGCTGTAAATGCTCACAGAGGGTTTTATCATCAAAATTTTTCAAATCCGTCACCATTCATGCAGCAGCAGCAGCAGCAGCAACAACAATTTCAGAGCTTTCAGCAGCAGCAAGAAGGTTTCAGTAATTCATACCAGGAGCCAAAAAACGGGTCGCGTTCCCCGGGCCAGCATGGGCCAAAAAGCACAATTGACAGTGGAAAAATCTCAGGACTTAGTGGTGCTGACCAGGAGGAGAGGAATACAGAAGAGGACAAGGAGGTGTGCACTACTGAGAATTCCCCTGTCAATACCCGGGTGAACGCGAAGTGGAAGGAAAACCATGCTGAACCTCAAACTAACCATCAGGCTTTGCAGGCCAAAAGGGATTTTCCTGAACAGGTCCCTGTCAACAGCCATTTGTCACTGAAAAACTTTGACGACATTGGAGACGGCCTTTCTGAGCAGGAAGACACTGCAATAAATCAACAATTTGTCTCTTGTGTGGAGGGTTTAAAGTCAAAGCACAGAAGCCGTAGAAAGAGAAAACGAAGAAAGCGAAAGTCTTTGGTAAGACGAATACAACCACTACCTCAAGAGCAATATCACATGGCAGAAGTGCCTGTGATAAACAACACCTCTACAGTGCTAATGAATGGACATTCTGAGGAACATTCTCTTGACAGTAACTCCCACTCTATTTCTATTCAGAATCCTCCCGATAATGTCATATATTCTAATGGGGTCACAAGTAGAACTGTACTCGAAGGTGAGACTGTGGATTCTTTCACTGAGAAACCTGAGGAGCCGCTATTTATGAGTACATCATTTACTCACTTAAGATCTAAATCAGAAGTGCCATCGAAAAGTCGGAAGAATTGGAAGTCCCTGAAACTGAAAATACCAATTCCTCCACCATTTAGGAGGGAAATACTGCATGGTGAAGATTCAATGGATTCCGTTTCCACAGGTGGAGGGGTGTCCCTTCCAAGCTCCCAAAAAGAATCTTCAGACGAGGGGCCTCGATCACATGACAACTCTCCACTTTTTGGGAGGAGAGGGGCAATTCCTCAATGTTCCCTTCAGCTGGGGAGTAGGCAGAGCTTGAGACAGGCCAAGCTCAGATCCATCAATTATACGGTTAAGCCTTCAAAAGAAGCTGTCATAAGAGAGAAAAAGAAAAAGGCGGTTCTGAAGGAGGGAGTGCACTATATCATTATTGGAAAGTTTAAAGGATACCAGTCAATGCTTGTGAAAGTGAAGAAAATCAATGTACATCCAAACGAGACTGTAAGTGCTTCGTACTATGCTGAACTTGCTGAAAAGGAAAAAGTTAGAGAAGCCTCGTCCTTTGAAATCTTGAAGGATGCTGAGGATGTTGATGAAGTAAAAGAATCATGTGGTGATGATGCTGACCAGAATGAGAATCCTGTGCTTCTGCAAAGCAGTCAAAATGAAGAGGCAACGCTTCCCCCACAACAGAGTCGTGTACAAAAGCATAATCTGAGACAAAGAATTGGCAAAAGAAGAAGATTGAGAAAGAGTAAAAGATTTTTGGTTAGTTCCCAAAATGGAAATTCATCATCAAGAAATGATGTACAAATGTCACAGAAATACTTAAAGTGTGTCAGTCCCTTTAGTGAGAATGAAAAAGTTGAACAATTTAGCCCTCAGGATAGAAATTGTTCACTGGAAAAACAAAGTGAAGAAACCATTGTTACAGATGTGGTGAGAGATTGTAATGCCCTTGAAGGAAAGGAGTATGAAGATGATATCAGTTGGATCAATTCACCGGTAGACTTTTATTTAAAATTGAAAGAAAAGCTGCTGAAGAAACACAGCAAGAGACAAGAAAGCGATGAGTCAGCTTGTTTGTCCCTGCAAACCAAATTTTTCCCCTGTTTAGAAGGAAACTCGTTTATTAACTTTAAGAAAAAGGTTGAGGAAAATTTTAAGAAGTCTGACTCAAGCTTGTATTCTTCCAGTTCTGATGATGAAGATGAATACTTGGAAGACATCATTTTACAAGAGAAAATAAAACTACGCACCTCTTGTGGACAAGTCAGCCTTCCAGACAAAGATGTGGACGTAGCTGAATGCTTGTCTTGTGATATGTATACTGAGGAAGATATTGAAAATGGATCGTCTGAATTGAATAGGGAAGAAATGTCGGAAAGATCTCTTTACCCATCCCCAAAAGATCTGCAACCCTGTGAACCAAACATGGATGACAAATGTGAGGAGCATACAAATGATTTATCAGTTGGACAAAGAATTCCAGACAGTAAAGAGAAAGTTGATGCAAGTACAAATTCACCTTTGACTGAAGACTTGGCTTTTGGTTCAAAGATTTCAGATAATGGTAGTGCTGAAATAGAGTGTGAGGCTGAGATTAATCATGAAGCGGAAGAATTCAAGAGTGATCCAAGCATTCATACTAAAGTGAATACAGAACAATTAAAAGGCGACGAGCAGGATGATTTTTATAGACGCCAGATGGTATTTTATGAGGACATTTCATCTGATTCAGATAGCAATGACACTATAATCACAGAAAACCATCTTGAGAAAGAGAACGTTTCTTTAGGAATAGCCCCAAATTTTTCAGTTTTCTCATTCCCGGGCAATAAATCTGAGAAACTGACCTCCTGTACAGATATTATAAATGCACCTCAGCTTTCAGCAGTCTGTCCAATTGAAAGTGCTATTGGCCTGGGAAAGAAATACGGAGATACATCTTTGATATCTGATTTGATGTCTACTTCTGAAGGAATAGAAAATTTGACAGTAGACACTAGTGTTGCTATCAAATCAGAGTTATATACACCCACCTCAGACCATGCAGCTTCAAAAAGTGTTGGAGGCTTTACAATGGAGGATAACAACATCGGTGTCATGAATACTACATATGATTTGAAAACAAAAAAGGAAACGGAAAAAACTGGGTCTTTGAATATGCAGAGTGACAAAGAAACTGATTTTGGTGACGACGATGATCAGGACGGCAAGAGCAACCTTTCTAAGGCTCGATCTGAGAATTCACCAGTAGGAGAAAGCAATGAAAATGGAATTGGCAAACAAACAGAAGCCTTGCAGATTCATAGAGAAAATACTATTTCAATGGATCAAGGGAAAAGAGTTGAAGAGAAGCCCAAAAGGAAGGCTCGCTTGTGTGAAGACATCAGTAGCTCTAATGATGAAAGTGAGCAAGTTCCAGCCCTAACCAAACGGCTTCGTCAGAGGAAGCAAACTAAATATACTTTCCATGCCGACCGCATTGATTCTTCTGATGACTACATCAGCTCTAGTGATAATAATGATAGTGATGAAGCTAGCTTCAAGTCACTCGGTCAAGGGACAAGGGGCAAAGGAAGAACATGTCCAAAAGGGAAACAGTCTGTTCATATCAAATCAGTGAGGGGCGGTCACAAATGTGCTCCATCACGGAATAAAAGGAAAAAAGGGGGAGGCAAACTGTTAAACAGTCTCAGTTTGTTACACATGGCCACCCTGGCTAATCTGACAGAAAGTCAGATCACAGACTCTCCATCATCCTCCCTAGATGCTCACCCAACTCCAGCCCAAACTGACATTACACCCGCAAGTGGAATATATTCTGAAAGAGCTAGTGGGGATCACGTCTCTGTATACAGCCCCTCACTTGAGACCATGGCTTTCGTGTCTCCCCCAAACTCTGATGAAGTGGAATCTTCCCCGCCAACAGCGTTTTCCCCAACTGACAAAAAAGCTCGATCAGAAAGGGAAAGACTTTTTGATGGAGATGGTTCTGGGCCTCGCAGGCATATCAATTTTTCTGCTTCCCATAGAGGTCAGAATTTGAGGCCAGGGTGCAATGGAGCTTCAAATTATGGCACAAAACCTGTGACTGTCAGTAGACTTATTGGTAATGCTGCTTCAACTTCATCACCGATGGCATCCAATTTTTCATTTAATCAGGACTCTGAGATGGTGCATACTGAACCAACAGAGGGGGGGAATCTGAGCAATACTATCCAGTTACTAGAAACGAAAAGAGCTCAGGTGAACTGTACCTCTTTTTCCATGAAGGACATACTCCGTTTAACAACTCCTGATGATTCAATGGACTCTGATAGTCGGGATATTGCACCTGTAGTCAAACCTCCTCAGGTGAAAACAGCAAAAGTGAAAAGCAGCAATCTGTCCATGAGTGATGTTCTGAAACTGACTAGTGTCCAGGAAACTGAAGATTCATGTTCTTCTCAGACTCCAGTCTCACTGGTAGCAAAATTAGACAATTACGCATTGAATGTAGGAAACAAATCGTCCCCACCAGCAGATATTTCTGTGCCAACAGAAACAGTAATTGAATCACAAGTGGCTAATGAAACTGACTTGACTACCTCTGCGCCAAACTCCATGTCCTTGAGTGTATCCTCGGCTTATACATCCACTTCATTGACAGCTGTGGAAAGTAAAAAGGCTGAAGTAAAGTGCACGAATCTTTCAATGGCAGACCTTATGAATCTGAGTTCCCCTGGTTCTGAAGACATGACCAATGCTATCCCTTTTGTGAAACATCTGCAGGTGAATGAAACGGACAAAGTTGCAACAACAGAGAGTTTTCCAATTAAGCCCACTTCAATAGTAGAAGACATGACCCCAGCAGAAGTTACAAAACCAGACTTTTCTGATTCTGCAGCCACAAATGATATGTCTGACCTAGCTCTTTATTTGAAAGCATCAAAGAAACACAAACATTCCAAGAAATCAGTACCAGCGAGTGCTGTCCACACTGATATTCCATCTAAGTCGGCTGAGAAATTGGATGACAAAGTAATAAAATCTGACAGCATCACAAGTATTCCAACCGTGGAAATTCACCCCCCTCATGCTGCCCATGAGTCCAAATTGTCATCTGAAGAAGAGGTGTGCCGGGTTCCAAAGACTTATAACAAAGACAAACTTGAAGACACAAATCCTAAACTAACAACTTCAACTCTTGACCATGTTGTAAACTGCACAAAGGATAAGACAAAGATAGATCCTCTTCAGCCCTTGCAGATTCCAACGTATCCCTACATCGATCCTGCATTTCTGTCATCATCTTACCACCCAGGATCGGTCTACAAGAAAAGTAGTGAAGGATCCTCCCACTCTTCCTCAGCATCATCTTACCCTTACTGCTGGCGTTGGCCTGTGCCTACAAGCTCGGGGGCACTGACTAGCCCCCTTAATCTGAGTTCAACTAAAAGATCCCCAAACAACTATTCGCCGATCACTCCCACCTCCCCAGTCTCTCCCTGTGAGCCCCATCCCCTGCTTCAAATGGCCCCAAACATTCCCAAACTGTCCCCTCCCATGAAAAAGGCTAAACCTTTGTGGTACCCCTGGCGCACTGATGATGATGGGAAGAACAAGCAGAAGAGTCCCTTATCCCCCAACAATGTGTGGAGCAAAATTCATGGAAAGCCTGCTGAATCCCCAAGTCATGAAGTTGCATCCAACAAGGAAGAGGGATGTATGTGGAAAGACAACAGCCATTGGAATACAGGTTCAGAGCTTAAAGAATCGCCCAGGAGAGTTGAGGTGAAGCAAGGATCTAAGCCAGACTGTAACTCACTTAAAATCAATAAAGATGCATTGTCCAACTGCAAAACAATATCTCAGTTTCTGGGCACAGTCATTGAAACTGCCTACGATAGAAGGCAAGCTGTCAATGGAGCTGTTCCCCAAGAAGGAAATAATATTACAAAAGAGAAAATGTCTCCTTCATTTTCTACCCCGTCATTACATTGCAATCTTTTAAAAAATCCAAGAGACCCTGCAGTGTGCTTGCCACAGAAAAATGAAACCAATCTGCATCTCTATCCAAACTATATCAATGGATCTCAGTGGAACAAAGATTTCTCACATTTGCCAACCAATGGAGCACTGAATTATCAACTTCCAACAAGACCTGATTATGGGAGTCATTACACAGAGCCAATGAGATCTAAGCGAGAGGGACTGGTGAAAGGGGGTGCTCAAAATGGCTCGAGGAAAGGCAACGTGGAGCGCATAAAAACCATGTTAGAAAATGAAAAAGTCCTTCGTGGTCAATTTGCACTGACCTCCCAACCCGCATCAGCTTCAAAAGTAACCAAAGCTGATCTTGTCAGCCTAACAGACAGACTGGTAACACAACTTATCAAAGGGGATGAACCAGAGTTCCAGGCTAAGGAGCCATCAGATGGGACCAGGGGACGCAAGCGACCAGGGAGCTGGAAAAGAGCAGATAACTCTCAGCCAAATGAAAATATGGCTTGTTCATCAAGAGAAAGCAATAGAGGCAGGAAAGAGGAAAGGGGAAAAGAAAGAGATGAAGACAAAGGAGGGAGGAGAAGGGAAGACAGGGTGCCAGTGCTGAAAGCCTTACAAGAAGGAGTGGACCGTGGCATTGTAGTGTGTCCAATCAAGACTCCACCCAGTAGACAAAGTGTTGTGGAAACGGCTCAGGCTCTTGGACTCGCCTCTGTGCAGCCTCCTTCTGTCTACTGCAGCAGCTGGGATGATGTGCCTGAGAGACCTGTGTAAGTTCACGCCTACTTTTATTACAGAATGCAAATTGTGGAGATGAGCTTTCACTTCTTTTTCAATGAAAAAAATTCTAGAAGGCTATGCGAGTATGGTGTAATTTTTTTATGTATCATAAATCCTTTTGTGTGCAATCTTTTTTTGTAATAGCCATATAATAATTTTTGTTGCATTTTTCTGTTGTTATAAAAGTAGGTAAAGTGGACAGGTGTATATTTTGATGCTGCCAGACTTAAATAATTTATTCAAGTTCTTTTTTTTTTTAAATCCAAAATGAAAAGCCGATCTCTTTGTTATTTCCATGTTCCTCACAATTGCCTAATAGAAGAGAATAGCTCTGGATGTATAATACTATTAAGTGTATTTTTTGGATGCCAGACAAATAGTGTGTTTGTAATCTTATGACAGGTTTAAAAAATTGTCTATTTGTTACTTTCACAATTTCATTAAATATATATTTTCAGTGTGCTCAGTGACCACAATATTCAGTGACTTAAACATAGCAAAATGATAAAAATGACAGTAGCTCTGTCCATACTTTTCTCCTGTTCTTTCCCTTACTCTTTGTACGTGTGTGCTTTGCATAAATTTAGGGGACCTACACAAAATTATTCACTATGTACTTATCCTGGATGCTTTAAGTGTAATCAGACATACTTGTTAGAGTGAAGTGGTATTTATCTCTTTGATGAGGCAAAGGAAACGACAATGATGCTACAGTGAATGTGTCAAAGGATGTTGTTGTTAAAATCCATGGATATTTTTCATTTGTATCAATATGATAATTCTACAGGGGTAAAAAATGTTAGAGAATACACTTTAAGAAAAGATCATTTTATAGTAAATGAGATATACTGTGTCTTTCCAGCAGAACATTTCGAAGAAGTGTGAAAGGAACTTCAATAGTTTCTGCGTGATTTATTATAACTTGAAAATATTTAAGAAGTTATTTCTCTTTGTTTTCATTGGACAGATAATGAATAGTCTTTGAATTCTCGTGCTTATTAGCCTTTTTTTCTGTGTTGTGCCATTGACTTTGTGCATGCTTTATTATTTATAGGGAGCAAGGGGGCAGAGTTTTGAAAGTGGAATCCAACAGGGTGAGGGACTATTTATAGCTTTATTTTTCATTCTTTTTCATGATCACAACACACATTTCATTAAACATTCATGTTAACATTCCATGTCTGTTTTAAAAAGACTAAAGCAAATTTATGCACAAAAGTGTTGTATTATATATCACTAGATTTTTAAGAAATAAATTCTGTAAGTTGCCCAAGCTCAGACTACATATATAATAAAGTAGAATAAATGTATGTTATGTAATCAGTCCTGTAATCTATGCCTCCCATTGACATTTGATTCAGTCTCGAAATAATTTTTTTTGTTCTTTACCTTTTTACTTGGGCTTCAAATAGGTAGATAGCCTTATCCTGTTCGCTTTTTTCTTTACATTTTTACTTAGATTTCAAATAGGTAGACAGCCTTATCCTGTTCTTTTTTTTTTCTTTACATTTTTACTTAGATTTCAAATAGTTAGACAGCCTCATTCTAACCTCTCCATTTGCCTACTTTTTAAGAGGAACTCAATCTTTTCTGTATCCACTCAGCATGCAGTTCACCGTTTTTGTTGTCGTGAATATTTTGCCTTCATTTGAATTATCATTTTGTGAAATCAGACCGTCTTGCTTGATGATTCAATATGCTTGTGTTTCCTGTGTTTTACGCTATTAGCAAATGCATTAAAAAGATTGCACATGTAAAGGTTAATCACATTTTGTCATTGAAAGTTGCAAAAGTGCAGTGTATTTGTAAAGGCAGTATTGGCATATACATTTAATGAAAACATGATGTACTGCAATGCATTTCACCTGAAACTCTGCACCTTAGGGCTCTTAAGCATGCAGTTATCAGGTCAGGCTGTTGGGTTCATCATGATCTCATATAAAAGCTCACTTTCACTATTTTTAATTTTTTTTAACTTTCCAAATTATTGTAACTGAAAATGTCCGATACGTTCTTAATATTCTGGTGAAAATCTCGATTTCCTCTGTCATCTGTTGTGTAAGCTCTTTTAAAATTGCATATGAATTATTTTCTATGGAGTTTTACATATAAAGGATTTCCAAAATTTGGCCCTCTTTCAAACATTTGCAATTTCCATGTTAAGCAATAGAATTCAAGCTTTTCAAAGTGCACAAACTATTGTATGCTTACTTTATTTTTGGCTTTTACAGTGTTCTGACAAACAATTAGAAAGCAACTGTCATTATTATTCATGTTAATCATTGTCTCATGCATGTAATCATTTGAAATTCATATTGTACACTTTTTTTTTTTTGTGCCTGAGTTTGTCTTTAGAATTAATATTTTATGCAACAAAAGTATGAAGAATAGTAGTGACTTTTATTTGTCATGGTAATGACAATTAAAATTAAGCATGTAACTGTAGTTACTTAAAATAGGATATTTAAACCAGAATGGCTACCGAAGGCGGATTGTGAACATTTGCTCAAACCGTAGCTCTGTAGTTTGCAACTTTCAGCAAAATGTGTTGCATGCTTTAATTTTCATGTGTATAAATGAAAACTTCTTATGACTTTCCAGCTTTCCAACTTGGAGCAGTTTCCCCCATCCCAAGGTCTAGAAGGGATGGAATCAAAGAGGTCATCCTCTCTTGCTTCTTCAGGACTGCTTGCCTCCCAGTCTCAGGGGAGACCGCTGTGGGAAAGGCTTCAGAAAGAACCTGAATTGCGGTTCATACTTTCCGGTGATAAGCCCATAGTGGTATCCCCTTGTAGGCCACCCCCACGTAGAAATGAAGTGGTCTCCTGGCTTCGACACAAGATGTCCAACATCAGAACCCAGACCCCTGACACCAAAGACACAAAAAATAAGGAAGAAAATTTGGGGGAGAAAGGTCAGGGAGTAGAAGTGAAAAAGGACATCAAGGACAATGGAAAATCTGTAACCTTCTCGCAGTTTCAGACGATGAGGCCATGTCATGATGACAGAGGTGATTCCAGTATGAGCGACACAAGTGGGACACTGGATTCCAGTGCTATAGACACAGACCTGGACATAAGCTGCACCCTTAGCGAGACCCCTGCACCACTTTGTAGCCCAGGTACACAATCGAGACACATACCAATGCCTTCAAGTAGAAAAAGAAAACAAGATTTATTTCCAGCACTACCCTTCTCCAAAAAGAGTATACTTGAAGATTCTAAAAAGATGAAAAAGGAAGCTGAAATAATTTGTAGCACTCCTGCAAAGGATCCATCTTCTAACATTGACACTCCATCGATCAACTCGCCAGAGGCCTATGGCAGTGCAATTCAGGACGGACAGACTCCAATTATGAGGAGGATATCTACTGAAACTGAGAACAAATTGAGAAGATCTTTGCTCGCATCTCAAACACAGGTATTATTACTGTGTGGTCACACCCTATCATTTCTGCCTTTTTTTTTTATTGTACCAATTGTTGGTTGATCTGTGTCTTGTTTAACATTAATTTACTAGACAAAATACAATTGTTGAAATTTTGCTGAACATACATTTTTCTGAGAAGTATCAAATGAAGGCAACATTTATGGTGCATGACACTCGTAATTTATTTCCAGGTCAAAATCCTATGATAATTACATTTACTTTCCCAGGACTTTTGTTTTATAACTGCATCACATAATAACCATTATTGTAAGAAGTGTGTTTTTTTTTTCTTTTTTCCAAATGTCAGCGTCAGATGTCTGAGCTGGGGCTTAATGCAGCAGAAGTATCTCAGATTGAGGGCCCAACTCCAAAGAACACATTTGGCTTTAAAGTGAGCCAAGATTACCTCCAGGATGCCAAGGCAGTTCATAAAGTAAGCCATTTGAATTGTAATGGAGTTTTACTCTTAAATTGCAAGAAGTTCTTAAAGGCTGAACAATTATTTTTGCCTGTTTTTTGTGCATGTTGTTGAAATTGTGCAATTGAAATGGGTAATTTGATAGTAATCTGGAAGTGGATTATAAAGAGTAACTTGTTAGAAATGTAGAAATGGGGAGCGATGACTAGCTGACAAAGAATCTGATGACATAAAAGATGCATTGATAATAAAATATCTGTGCTTATTTTGAATGGCCATACAAATTGTTCATTAAGATCTCTTACACTGAATGGTAAATTATTTTTAAGTGTGCGTGAAAAAATATAGATCTAGTTTAAAACATATTCTCAGTCATTTAAAATTATGTGAAGTCCTTCAAGAAACAAGGGATGGAAATCTAATTTTATCAGATTGTCTACTCAGTCAAAGAAATCATTTTTTTTCCTTTTAATTTATTGGATACTTACGTTTTCCTTGTTCTTCTTCTTTTTTTTTTTTTTTCTCAGACCTCATTCTCATAAATCATTTTGATGTTACATTTTATAAGGTATTTTCCTTTATTTAAAAAAAGAACATTCATGATTCTTTTCTTAAAACGAAAAATGAAGAGCTAACAGCTGATATTTGCTTCCCATTTTAGTACCAGTATGTGACAGCACTAAGTGTTGAGGTGCACACAGACACCCGGGGAGACTTGTGCCCAGATCCAGAATTTGATGCCATCCAAGTCCTCTTTTACTCTGTCTTTGATGATATCCCAGAAGACAAAGGAAAACGCAACATTACAGGAGTTATCGTGGTTGATAAATCGTCATGGGGTTTGGTTACAGAACGAAACAAAAACCAGGCCGCAAGTTCTTCAAGGAATGATGGGACTGATATCAGGGGATCAGCAGGAGATACTACAATGTCCTCATCCTTGTCACCATCACCTAAGCCCATGGCCTCAAAACCCCAGCCTCAAAGCCCTGTGAAAGGGA
Organism: Bullina lineata; assembly: GCA_039654405.1. Lineage (NCBI taxonomy): Eukaryota > Metazoa > Mollusca > Gastropoda > Bullinidae > Bullina > Bullina lineata. The sequence goes on along the minus strand of JBDFRD010014443.1, from coordinate 4,629 downwards.
AGGGAAAAGGGAAAGGGCAGGGTAAGGGGAAGTCTCGTTCACCATCCCCTAGTCCAAGAGCTGGACCTTCCAGAGGAAATGGGCCCCCTAGCAAAGACGCACTTCTTGAGAAATGCGGAATAGAGGGACTAGAAATCACATATGTTCAGGATGAAGTTGATCTCATCAACACTTTAGTGGACCTAATAGCAAAGTAAGTTTTATACATATTTTAAAAGAAGAATTTTTTTTTTTTTAACATTTTGTGAGCCTATCACATAGTCTTGATCCTGCCATTTCACTTCTTCACTTGTCCCTTGACTTTTGTAGATGTCATTATCTCTTTTGGGCGCTTGGGAAGACGTTTCCAGCACTTTCCTCCACCCGTCTCTGTCTTCCACCACCCTCTGGGATTCTGCCAGGCTCAGTCCTGTCCATTCCTGTATGTTGTCTTCCCACCTCTTTCTCTGTCTACCAGGTCTCCGGCCTCCTTTAACTGTACCTTTTAGGATTGTTTTTGCAAGGCCTCCTGAATGAGAAACATGCCTGGACCATTTTAATTTTGTTTCTTCGCAACAGTGAGGAGGTTATCATGGGGTCCTATAGCTTCCACGATCTTTCTGCTGCCATTTACGTATAAACAAATATAGTAAACAACAATTGCAAATATATTACCAAATGTTTATAGGGATGACCAATTGTAATATATAAAAGTACCGTAATATGTAAAACGTATTTTGAATAGTCACAGAATTATTGATTATTGATTTTATGTAAAATCTATTTTTTAATGTGTTAATTGTTATTAAATCTCTAATCCATTAAAAATAAATTACAAAAAAGTTTTTAAAAAAAAAAAAGAGGAAAAGAGAACATTTACTAGATAATGTGTGACTTTAAAATGTTAGTGTTAGTCACCAATTTCATTATAAGGTTCATAATTGTATTTGTTTCATTTTCTGTAGGTTCGATCCAGATATTTTGATGGGTTATGAGATCCAGCTGTTGTCTTGGGGCTATCTGCTGCACAGGGCAGCGCACCTCAATATTAAACTTTGTTCCAAGATCGCCAGGGTACAAGGTATGGTGAAGATAGTAATTTATTTTTTGTCATTTTTCTTATTTTATTGAAGAAGCAGTCTTCTTGATTTATGAGTGTTTATGCGTACAGGAACCAGGTATTTTCAGATGAATCAAGCAAACATAATCAGATATAGTTTGTATTTTTTGCTAATAACAGTTTCAGCTGTCTGTAATCATAGGGGATAATTGTGAGAATAAGTAAACATAGATCTATGATTTTTGAAAACATTCATTTTTCAGGGCTTTAAAAGAAGACTGGTGAAAATTTGTGCCTGAAATGATCACAATAAGAAGTGCAACTTTTCTTTTTCTTACTTGAATTATTAGCAAATCTGTATCTGATACTGAGGCCATTTTTCCTTGAACTGCTAATATTGTAGATGCTTTCCATTACCATCTTATGTCATTAATTTGTCAATACACTGATATGTTGAATTTCTTTTTTTAATAGCATTTGAAAACAATTGCTTAGTACCACTGTGCAAAGAACTTTTATGGTCAAGTGGATTATTCTTAACAAGGAAATTAAACGTTTGTAATGGCTTGTTAAACTAAAATGAAATTCTCTATTCCTTAAGCATGTGCACATACTTTTGCTCAGTATTCCTCTTTGTCTTGATGGTGTTGCTTTTCATATACATCTTTTTCAGTACTCCATTTCTAAATTTGTACTCAAAGTGAAGTTTTACAAAGTGAAATATTTGACAAGCAAGATGATTTAACGATAAAAATGTGTACATATTAACAATAATGTAGTGTGAAGAAAGGATCCAGGTGATCTCATTTTCAGTACTATCAAGCTTAGTATATCATGGCCGAAAATGGATCAATGGACTCAAAGGCACTCAGATTATTTTATCTTGCCCACAGATGCCAAAGACGACAACAGATTCAGTGCTGAGAAAGATGAGTGGGGAGCAGATCATATGTCTGAGATCCATGTGGCTGGAAGGATTGTGCTGAATCTGTGGAGAATCATAAGGCATGAGGTGAAGATAGTTAGTTATGATAAGTTGCTTTTCTTTGCCATCGTGATCAATGTATGTCTTACCAATGTTTTAAACTTCACTTTCTCATCTTTTTGCTTCCTTGATTCATTTGATGGAGAGTGGTAGTGTGCTGAATACTAGTACTATGAAAGTGTGCTACATACTTACCCTAAAAGTGTTGGGTTCAAATCCCAGTGGAGTATGATTTTTGTAATCATATTCTTCTGTAACTTATGTCCTGATAGCCTATCAAACCTAAAACCTAGTTGTTCAGTCTACAGGGATGTTATACCTAGGCTCAAAAGTCCCAGAAAGCTGAGAGATTCAACTTAATATGCCACTTCATTTTTTTTTCAGGTTGCACTGAACACATATACTTTTGAGAATGTGGCCTTTCATGTACTTCATCTCAGAATTCCACGGTACCCATTCCGTTCTCTCACCGCTTGGTACAATCACAAATCCCACCTGCAGAGGTATAGTAAATTTTTTTTTTCTGTTTTTTTGCATACCTATTCTCCATGATACTTAATTATTACTCTGTAATGGAAAAACAAAAGTTTAAATAATCTAATTTATCATATAGCTAAAATGTTAAGTATTTTGTAAGGAAGCTTATTCTTCAGGTCTTGGACATACCATTTTATTTATATTATTTTGCACCATTTTGGCACTATACTGTAATGGGGAATATAATCAAATTTTGTCCTACTATGCTAAATTATGTATGTTTATATCCATTTCAGTATACTGTTCTTATTTTTTGGAATGTATTATTATTTTTGTTCATACTGTCCCTATTATTCAGATGGCGTGTCATAGAGTACTATGTAACAAGAGTGAAAGGCCAGCTGGAAATTATTGATCAACTAGATCTGATTGGCAAGACAAGTGAATTTGCTCGAGTTTTTGGCATTGAGTTCTTCGACGTTTTGGCCAGAGGATCTCAGGTACATAAAAGGCAGTACAGTGTTTTACAGTGTGAATAATTATGGTTATGCAACTTTCTTGAAAAAAACAAAAAAAGCTTTTTTTACTTATATTTTTAACGAAGAGGTACTTAGTTCTGTGAAATCCTATGTTGTGCACGTGTAATTTCTAAATGCTGTATTTCCGATTCCTTCATCAGATTGAAAAAAAAAATTCTTGGCTTATCTAAATTTCAGATCCGTGTGGAATCTATGATGTTGCGACTAGCCAAACCCATGAATTATGTGCCAGTATCCCCTAATGTAAACCAGCGAGCAAGGCAGCGAGCAGTAGAATGCATCCCTTTGACTTTGGAGCCAGAATCCAAGTACTACACCAGCCCTGTGGTTGTGCTGGACTACCAATCTCTCTACCCATCAATCATGATTGCATACAATTACTGCTTTTCCACCTGTCTGGGCAGGATTGATCACATAAGCAAAGCGCAGTAAGTTTTGGGTTGTCACTTTGATTGCTTCATCATTCTTTTTTTTTATATATTTCTCAATATGGCTTTCATATGTACAGTAAATCCTTACTGGCACTCAAAAAACTGGGACATAATAGGGTATATACTTTTTAGGAATCAAATTGCTGTGTCAAAAGATTCAGATGATAATGGTAATGAGTTTCATACCTGAAAACTCGCTTACTCTGTCAGTGATTTGTAAGTTGGCTGTAGTGTGCACATTACTTCTTTAATTTATGAGACTTTGAAGGCAATTTATAGCTTTAAAAAATTATTGCTTCAAGAAGAATATACTCCTATATTGTTTGATTTGATCTTTACAGTGAAGGCCCCTTTGAATTTGGCTGTACATCATTGTCACTGAAACCAGGAACTCTTCAGGTACTTTGGTTCATCTTTGTTGTATAATGTGGTAGTGACTTGTGTAAGATTTTGGATATATCTATGGCTAAAGTCCTTTCAACTGTTTTGAGGTTATATTTTCCATTATAAATAATGCTTTCTTACAGAATGAGGTGAATGCTTAAAATAAGAGCAGTGGTCAAAGTCACTATGGAAACAATTTACTTTCTATTCTCTGTTCTATCTTTGCCATTTTCCCATCCCTTTGTCTTTGTTTGATCTCAGTACAATTTTAAGACAGAAATGTTGATATGATTGGTCTTTTAATGTTTTGCCAGTTAAATGTGAAATTTGTTGAGCTTTAATTTTTTTTCTCAACTTCTTATTTAAGATGATGTCATTAGTCCAAAAAATATGTTTTGTGACATGAAAAGAAAACCCTTTGATACTATAATATATTGATTTTTCATCATTTATGTTTTTCTTCAGAAAATTAAGAACTATGTAACTGTGTCCCCAAATGGTGTTGCCTTTCTTAAGTCATCAGTACGCAAGGGGATATTGTCAAAGTAAGTTTGCTCCTGTCGTGACCCTATCTTTTAAGATAAGGTGATCGTTTCCATTTATGTCAAACTTCTTTCAAATAGAGGTAAATCTGTTCTTTTAACATCTGTTTACAAATGGCTGTAGAACTCTCTGTATATACATACACATGGCGTGTTTCACAAAATGAGTGCCCAAAAGTTCCCTGGGCTAGCTAAATTTCAGATTTGTTCATCTGCTATAATTTAGACATCA
>JBDFRD010014332.1:0-11698 GCA_039654405.1 Bullina lineata | reverse complement strand
GGGAGTTATGAACACCACGGTTTTGTATGCATTGTTCTTACAAAGAGTTTAAGAGACTGTAGAAGGAAAGATTGCATGCTTAATAGAAGACTTATTTCAAGACACAAGATGATATAGAATAATACCTGGGATTGCAATTGATGTGATTTTCTTTTTAAAGGATAACAGTAGCATTTGAATCTTGCAGAAACTTCTTTATTTGGCAATTCAGAAATTCTAAGCATGGTTTTAATGATTTCATGTCTTGAAAGTTTAATTATTACCTCCCTCGCTCAAAACAGAGACCACGGACAGAAATAAAAAGCAATAATTCCAATAAATGACAATTCATGACTACGTAGTTCAAAATGTGCAAAGAGGTTCAAAAAGTGAATGTGCCTCGGGTAAAAATATCAAAGTCAATTAACGAATTGAGTTACTTGAGCCCTCTTTCTGGCTATTGCATAGCTAATTGTTGAAACAAAAATGAAAACCACGACAAAGTTTTAACTTTTCCCAAATTCCAATGCATTTTATTGTATATACAGCGTGCTTGAAAAAAAAAGTACAAAAAATGAGTAAAAAAAAAAAGCCAAGCACATGCTTTCTGTTTATTTTGTTCTTCTGTAAGCTAACAAAATCCACAGACAACATGTCTTTAATACAATTGGCTAACCTTTCTAAAACTAAACCTCAGTATTTTACGTAATCTACTAAACCTTGCACCCATCTTTAAACATGCAAAATGATCACATTTCCCTCTTCTCTTCACTCAAAAGATATTTGGGAAAACCATAAATAGGACTCAGTAAAATTCATATTATCATCATCATCATCACCACCCATTATTAGGCAAATAGCAAACATTAAGACTGAACCCATTCTACTTGCACCCATTTCCTTGTCTGTCAACGCAATTTTTTTTCCTAACAGTGGCCAAGAATGAAAAATGTATCCTTTGCACTAGGCAGAATTGCCCATCTTGTCAAGGATTAATCATTTTTTCCATTGTTTTTTTTTTTTTTGTCAAACACACCTGTTGAAAATGAACTAATTCTTTAAAGCTTCTATCATTAATTAATACAAAGTCAACCCAAAAAAAACAGTTATTGGATACATCAATGTCTTGCAAAATGTCAACAAATTCAATATAACCTGAGAAATTGCACTCATAAATTATTACTTTGAAAATTGCACTATTGGTCTCGTATAGTAATTACTCATGCTTCTACTTACACACAGGTAAATTAAATGTAAGTTATGTCTACACGTCACATTTTCTAAAAATAAAAGAATATAATAAACAAAAGGAAAACAAGTACAAATCAAATGGAACACACCTTGAAGTCTGAACAAATAAATAAGCAGTTGGTCACAAAATACTTGTTCTTGTTGATTGATGAAGCATGCAGATCTACTAACAAAGTACAATATTTATTATAAAAAAAGAGATATCTGTGATCATGCCAACAGCCTTTCCGTGATGATAAGGAATAATAAAAAAAAAAAGTAAATTACATTAGTAATTGAAACTATTAATTATTCAATTTTGACAAGTTAAGATTTTGAAGACCTCAAAACATTTTTTATTGTGGTATAAGTCACTTCTTACAGAGGACTGTTCACATTTCCTGAATATGTTTGTAATATCTGTGCAATAAATGATTTATTGTGGCAACTCTTTAAAAAAACAGAAACAACCATTTTCTTACACAACCTCAAAAGTTGAAATCTGTCCTGATTTAAAAAATCTGAACCTGAACAAATAATATCAGATTACATGTACCTTATAGTCAGGACATCAGTCTGTCAAAGGTTTATTTCCCCAACAAAATATCCTGGTTCTCACTTTGCACCTGGATGCCGGAGGGAAAATCACGTAAAATCAAAGCGTCTTTGTTTAGGACACACAGACTGGGACTAGGGTGGCCAGAATTCAAAGCAACAATCTTCCGTTTGCAAATCCTGCAGACTAAATATTCAGCTATTAAGCCACAAAGAACAAATTGTTATCAAAAGTAAAAAAAAATTTAAAAAGAGAAAAAGGAGAGATATTGCTACAGCTTTCATGGAACTAATTTTGACTTTTTGTGGTGGAAATTTGTTATCCTCTCCGAACCCTACAAAACAAAATAAATTAATTGGAATAAAGTTGAGAAACGCATGAAAACTAAAATATTTTTAAATGTTCTGCGTATTGCAAAGTTCTTCCTCCTAAATTGTTTGTTTGCAAATATTTTAAATCAAATACAACATGTAGACAGACAGAGAAAGTTTGAAGGAAAAAAACCCATAATGGAATCACAGATGGAAATGAGAAAAAAATGTTGCTATGTAGGGACGAGAACATGGAAATACTATTATTATTATTAATATGCTCATTTGTGCTATACACATTGCTGTGGTATTAACATAGGCTACATAGCTACATATCACTGTATTCATGTAATACAATAAAAAAAAAATGGTTTGGTAAGAATATAAGCAATCATTTACTCAAAAGATATGAAATAGCTAGGATTATCTAGGCCCAATGCTTAATAGGTGCATGTAGAGTGGAAGAAATTCCGTAGTGTAAAATTATATATACAAGCAAAGATTCCTTAGTAGCAGGAGAATATTAAATCACACTGATTACACTAGCTGGCGAGACAAATCACATCAACACTAAAGTTTACACCATCACTTTTTAAAAACGCAATTCCTAAGTAAGTGGAAAGCATAAGACTAAGACACTTTAACAAAAATACTTTTCAGACCTCTTCTTTTTACTTTATTTTTTGCTTTGCTTTTATTTTTCCTAAGGCAAGAAAAAAGTGTCAATACTGATGATTGAATTATAGAGGAGGAAAGAGTGGTACAACCACGGTAAGTACAAAACAAAATTCAGTATTTATACTGTTCCACTGTACCATACAACTCAGTTACAACAGGTGCACAGAAAGCCAGTATCTAAAACCAGCGCACAAAGTCAAGCTAGACCACCCTCACAATAAAACAACATTAAATGGAATTTTAAGAAGTACAATATACTGACATTCAATCACATAAAATTATGAGATTTTCTGGGACAGTTCAGCGAAATAATTAATTTTGCATCGTCAAACATTACTAGATACTAGTAATGGTATTGCAATAATTATTATCATTATCATATTCATGTCTGGATGGTTGTATGGATGCCAGATTTACCTGGTCAAAACCAAATTTGTTATGCAGATAATAATGCCATTATTATTATACTTGAATTGATAAAATAATTGTGTAGTCAAAAAAATCACTCTTGTGACCCAAGACTTGAAAACAGTTCTGAACACCAGTCTTCAACCTCTGTGTACTTGAGAATAGGCCAGCATAAGGCTCCTCCACTTTTATTAGAGAAAATAAAAAAAGAAAAGAAGATGGGACTGATTAAATTATATATTTTTTTAAATTCATTGAAAATGAAGCATATTTTCAGTAAATTATCAGCATTATCGTAACCTTTTTTGAAGGATCAATTTTTTTCTTTTTACATCTGTCAATTCAATTAGCTGAACAAGCAAAAGAATTATCACAAAATGGGATTAGTAAATACTTCTCGAAAAAATCTTTGAAATCACAGTTGTTCTTACGGGGTACAAAAAAGAATAAAGTGATGAGAAAAAGAGGAGACAAAAACCATACAAAAATAAATAAAAGGTTAAGCAGATCTCGATGACTTGGAAGAGATGGGTTCAGAGTTTATACCAAACAAACATGCATGTAAGAAAAATAAAACAAAAAAAACCCAAAACAAGCATCCACTCATCATGCATCATAAACAAAAGCTAAGCAAATTAATTACACAAGACCATCTTAAACAGGAAGAGAGACAGATCAGTTTTTGATACAATATTCAGTTATATGACTGATCGACTCAAGCCCACAGTACTTTGCTTTCAAAGGAATACTCAAAGCAGATCAGAAAATGAAGAGCCCAAATTAGAAATTTACTTATTCTTCTCAAGCCAAACAAAGTTAAGCTGATCGGCCACAAAACAACCTACACAGCGCGAGCAACTTCGTTCCTATATACACTGCAGTCCGCTTAAGATAACCTCTTTTAAAATAAACTCTCACTTATGATAAACTCTGAATCTGGTCCCCAAAGGTATTTAATGCTTCCCATATGAATAAAATAAACCTTTTGTCTAGTCCCTGAGGGTTTATCTTAAGCGGACTGCCCTGTATACCGAATGCACTGTGTAGGTCGCATGAGGGTACTATGCCATATTACATATTTAGATTGATCAATCAGCATGAGATGCTGGCATCTGGGCCCGAGTGCAACCTACATGTCGCGAGTTCCTATCTACTGAACACGGTGTGTAGGTCGCGGAACCAAATAAGTGGGGTGCAATTTGGCAAATTGAGCTCAGGAGCTCAGGTGCAGGGAAAAGTAAGGCTCAGCGGGCCTGGGCTCAAAGAGTTAAATCTGGGTACACTACTACCTCAGTTTCTCTACAACAAAAGTGTCCAAATGGTGCAAGTGAATATACATCTTAATCCTTTCCAGCAATCACCTTGCTGCAGCCTGAACAGGAAAGTTGAGACAATCTGCAGTAAAGACTTGCCCCTCATTTTCTCTACAAGGTCCTTTTGTCAGCACATTACAATAGAGAGATTAAAAAAATGCTTTAAACAATATTTACAATATGTATAATGAACCTTTGCTTCTCACAAGATGTTAATGCCATGATTTAAAAAAAATTGTAGATTGCACAAATCCCAATGAAAGAAATTTTGCAGTCAAGTTTTCTAAGAGATAAATGATCATCCACAATATACACAGATTTGACAAGAACCCCAAGAAACAGAATAAAAGTAAAGCAGAAATGACATGCTAAATGACACTAAATGAAGTAAAATATCTTAATTATTTAACACTTACAAGTCATTGTTTTCGGTAAAATACTTATGCTTGTTATGAGTTAATGACTTAAATGTTTATTATTGCCTGCAGAGAGAATACTGTTATGAATGAAAAATAGACATCAGAAATGAAACAGATTTCCTGTGAATTTTTGACTTAAAAATCTTATACATGTGTACCAGTAAAACGAAAACGTGTTGTGAAGGATATATACTATTTTACTGTTATACGAAGACCAACGAAACAAGTGTATGGTTCAGAGAATGCATACTTTAAATGACTTGCACAGTAAGAGAGGTGCGGTGACTGAAGTGTTAGAGCACAGTTGACTGCTAATCCAAGGGTATTGGGTTCAAATTTTGATTGCCTGCCTTCTTTGATGTGCATTGACTAGTGTTCCGTCTAGGAGGTGATGTGAAAATCCTATTTTATTTCAATAAATTTTACACTACTGAAGGTAAATTCCAGCTCTATGGGATTTACAGATCTTGAATGAACTTAACTTATGATGCAATGAGAGTGACCTCGTGTTGCTAGAAGTGTAGTCCAGATTATTTAAGAAGACAAGAACACTCATTATAGTAGTGGCACAAAGATAGAATTGAGAATACTTAAACAGGGTCAACAAAGCTTTGCTGAAAGCTGTAGACCAAGACAAGTAAGTAACCATATTTCAAAATCTGTTTTGAGTCATTAATGGAATGCTTTTTGTTTCATATGATCATAGCACCACATAGGATTGTATTGCTGATTTTTTTTTTTTAATAAATCAGTATCTCATTTTTATATTTATGTGTATTAGGGACAGAGATGGGCTAAGAATAGCTTTGTTTTTTTAGCAGTTGGAATACACGCTGTAGGTGGGTAAAAGTGTTTTCAACCTTAAACTCACGTTTTAAATCAATTAAAAAATGCAGGTATCAGTTGTAGTGTCATTATTAGATGAGAAACAGAATTAATATCGTTCCTCGCATGAATGATTGTCAAACATTAATACAGTACCGATTTGTTCTTTGTTTATTTTTATTTTTGTTTTTTAATATTTAGACGTCATTTCAAGCAAACTGCATAATTTCTATAATATGTATGTATAAATATTGGAAAACTCATGAAATCGAGCAAGTACATTATCAATGTCCGCTTGGAAATGTTTGCATGTTATAATCAGAGCAGATAAAATGACTCTTGAGGAATCATATTTAAATGGATGTACCGGTATCTAGAAAAAGAAAAAACCCACAAGGTTCAGTAATATATAATACAAACTTCAAAGTGTTATGCCATATTTCCTTCTGTGCATATTAAAACAAAATACTATAAAAAATATTAGCAACTTCACTTCTGATATTAGTTAGAAATATGAATTGGAATGATATCAAGGAAAAATGATACTTAATTATTCATTAATTCACATCAATGAGGCTTCTAGTGTTATTTTTCTTAAAGAAATAAAAACCCACTGCTACAGATCTTGTCATACATATCCCAGCAAATTCATCTGGGTTGTACAAGGGAGGATTCAGAAGTTCCCAGAAGCAGCAGATGGACTAGAAAGCACCACCATCAGCAGGCTTATGAATAACACAGTCACAGCCTCCAATGTGGCCAGGAATTCGAAAAGAAATGGACATCCCAATACTGGGTGAAAAAAGTGGATAAAGGCTGCAGAGAAGCTGAAAAATACAAATAAAAAGAGCTATCCTGAAGAATAAAAAACAAACAAATATCCCGAAGAATACAAAAAAAAAACAAATATCCCAAATACAAAAAAACAAACACCCAACCAACGCTCAACATTTCTGTCTTCAGGGGTTGAAACAACGGACAAGTACTACCCAAGCCGACAGAAATGTCGGGCATTATTTTTTTGTATACGTCGGGATAGCTACTTTTATTTAATTTTGTATTTACCACTTTGTATATCCCACTATTGGGGTTAGTCAAACAAAGGTAATTTTAATAGGCTTTTGAGTCTAACCCTTATAAGAATGAGAACATGAAACATGTAAGACAAATTTTCTTTATGTAATATAGCATCACAAAGAGAAAAAAAAAAGAAGAAAAAGCAGTAAAAAGAATACTAAAATCGCCTGCTGCTTCATTGTCGAAATCATCAAAAACCATCTTGACTATATCAAACATGTATCTGTATAATCTGAGAAGAATGAAATCACTGAGGTACTAATATGAATAAATAATTCAAACACAAAATTTATCAAGTATTATAGACATTAAAAACACAAAGAAAAAGAATAATTATCTCTAAACTTTTTGTCGTGGAATATTAAAGGGCATAATGCCCTGGAATGTCTTTCCAAAAACAAAACAGAAAAAAACATTAACAAATGTATTTTTTTCCACCAATATTCACGAAAAGGATTAAAATATGTGTTCTGGAGGACAGAGGAACAAAGAAAAGAAAGCAAATAGAAAGGTCAGCTTCACAAAACATGAGAAGTGAATTTCAAACAATCGTAATTGGAATAATGACAATAACAACATAACAACCATGAGATACCAAAACAAATAACAATACGGAAATGTTAAATATTTCAGGCGAACCTCAAGCTCATGCATGTGCCTTGCCTTTTACATTTGTCTTTACAATGAAAATGATTTAAAATATGCGGTTCATGTAGCAGAGTTAGGACAGTCTTAAGCCTCAATGTTAAGCTAGTATGCATCAGCGGAAACTTAAGCTTCCTATATGCTGTAATAAATAACCATTAGAATCAACCCCGAGTCAAAGAACATACAAACTATTATACAAAATACACGACAGCTAGATCAAAATGAACCTGCCTTGAAACCCCCCCCCCCTCCCCCCCACACACAAAACTATTAATGTATCATCTGAGCTCAACAACTCTTAATAAAAATCATGACAAACAAAAACCCAAACCTAATTTCTTTTTGAAAAAAACAGGTAGCAAAGCAAAATAATTTGGCATCTCATTTAATTGGAATTTTGAATTTGAAAAACAAAATTGTGCATTGCTGAAAAAAAAGAAAAAAAAAGGTCATTGAAGTCAGCAGGTGGGCAGAAAATATTTGCACATGGGATCGGTGGGAATAGGGAAAGAAAAAAAATGATATTTTCCCCCATTCAAAAGAAACAAAAAACAGAACAGGAATATAAACCATATTTTTTCTACATAACAAAGAGATTTTTTAACTTACAAATAAGTTAGAGAACATTTGAAATAAAAAAAAAAATAAATAAATAAATGATAACACATCCACTGTACGTCCTATCGATTCAAACATAAAAAATTGATTTGATGGTATGCAAAGCCTCTAAAATATCAACTCAATGCATCATGAAACAAATTCTATATCTGATAGTGTTCAAATCAGATCTTCCCTTCTTTTTATCTACAAGACATGTTTAATATAAAATGTTATAAGATGAGTGCAAATTACCTTCAGATGTTTGAGAAATCTAGTAATAACAGTTTTTTCTCATGTTGCATTATGATTGATTGATCTTTTCTGTTTTTTTCTCCCTCTCATGTGGAGAGGTGACTCAACTAAAGTTCAGAATAATATTATGTATGACATGAAATATTTGTTTTTCAAATAACCAAGTTGACAACACTGTCACCTAAGTCCAATAAATTACAATAAATGACACGTTCACAAATATTGATATCACTGTACTGAGAAACATGGAAAGAATAAAAAAACTCAGAACATTCATCATACCAAGCCATACTAAAAAACAATCATCTAATTTTATACATGAATTTTCAGTTTTACATGAAACACACACAAAAAAAAAAAAAAAAAAAAGAAAATCGAAATCCCTCTAAGATTTGAATGTGTTTTCCCCACAGTATGTCATTAATTATGACAACAAATCCAAAGATTATCAGCTTGTTTCAATGATACACTTTATTTACAGCCAAATCTACCCACAGACAGGAGTACATACACAATGAGCCTTTCTCAAAATGTCCATATTTCAGTAAATTTTCACCAAAACTACACAGAGCATATTTTTATTTTAGAGTTGAAGTTCTTTTTGACATGTTCTCCACAAATAATAACAATTAAGACAAGTCTTTCTTCTCTTAAATTAATTTAATTTTAACAAAATAGAAAGTTACTGACAGGATTGGGAAGAATAGAAAAAAAAAGAGTCATCTTTTACAATCTGATACCTGATCTAGAAATGAAAAATCAATATATTTATAACCTGAACACCAACTTACTAAAGTCATCAGTACTTTTAACTTGACTTATGCGACATGCGTATGGCTGATATAGGTGGGATTTTTTTCTCTCTTCCTTCATTAAACATTAAACATAAATATTCAGGAAGTAGAATAGCGCCACATTCTCATTAATGCAGGAACTAAGGTTCTACTGAGGCTATCTAGAAAAATAACATAAGGGACAATTAAACATGTAAGTGGAACAGAAATCTGAAACACCTTTTTTTAAATTGATTGTGTTAACTGCATCTTTTTGCACTCAATAAAGTCTTCTGTATTGTGTTGTGTGTGTATATATATTATATATAAATATTTTTTTTAACTATAATTTCTTTTTGACTTTATGCCTTCATTCAGCAAGATCTCACCAATCTTTTGAGAAAGGCTCATATACAAAATCGCATTCTACATAACGATGTATTTTTTTATATATAACATATCATAATGTATCATATATATTATACAGTAATGCATGCGTAGTTTAAGCCACTTCATGGCAGACTGGCTGTTTCTTTTGCTTGAACAGATAACGGCCAACTACTGTGTCATATGAACATAAACTCATCGAAACAAAGTCAGAGGAATTTTAGTTTGACATTATTTATTTTTGCATTCTATTGTTTCCAGATTCTTACATGCAGATGTATGTACTTATTCCAAGTGCAATTCACAGTTTCACATCATTGATTTTTGCATTCTATTGTTTCCAGATTCTTACACGCTGATGTATGAACTTATTCCAAGTGCAATTCATAATAAATCAATCTCTCAGTAGTTCAAGCATGAAATAAAGATAAAAATGATTTTTGCTATAATGTCTTGCACATCAAACATCATCAAAAATTCCTTTCAGAGGCCTGCTGCCACTAGGTCGAGATGAGCCATAGCGGGATGACCTTGACTGGTATCCCCCGTTCTCCTCCCTGGGTTGCTGGTCAGAGGCTCCATACAGCCCTCCTCTGTACACAGCATCATCCTGGTCATCTCGGAAATCAATTGGGTCCACCTGCCGCAGTAGTTCAGCACGATCATTGTCATCAGGACTGTGTGGAACAGTGTATCGCTCTCCTGCTTGTCAGAAAAGTAAAAAGTTAAATGGATAATGGTTTTAATTTTTTTCTTGTTTCATATATTCTCTGCAGTCCACAAGCATACATACTGCAGTCAAATACTTATATATTATGTATAATGAGCCCAAACAAGAATATGTATACATAAATGTTTCTTTATGTTTGGGCCTCTTTACTTCACAATCATTTTCTTGGTTTGTCAAAATACCAAATTCTAAAATCATAAAAAGGAGCAGCATAATTTATTTTCAATGTGCAAATGTTAAACAAATATAATCCCTGGCCTTTATAATTTACCAAAAAATGTTACTTTTGTACCAGCATTATTTCAGGTGTACTTGTAGAAAGCTTATAGGAATGCTGAGCTAACACAAACAGTTGATTTCTTTTATTCCATTAAAGTCCTACAAGTTGCCTTAATCCCTGTTCTTGTTACTCACCAAAGATGGGTTTTAGCGTAATGATTAAAAATCTGAAGTGGTAACTGGGCACTGGATCAAAACTTTTCAATTTCACTGGCTTCCAGTTCTAGCACTGCCCAATAAAAGCTTTCAGTTTTCAATAAAATGAATTTCTTTAAAACCAAACTTGACTTTCTGAGTTGCATTTTTGTGTCACATCAATGAGCTTTCTTATCCAACATCCAAAAAATTATCTTAGAGTACCTGTGACATTAGAAAAAAAACACCAAAAATGCCAAAAATAATTCTACATGAAAAAAGCTGTATTACATTAAACTGTCAAGGTACCAACCTCTTCTTTCAGAGGACACAGGAGCATCTTTGCTGCCCCCGGAATCTCCAAATCTCTCTGTCCATGTTTTTCTGCGGGCATCAGCATCAGCTTTCCTTTCTAATCGCCTTTTCTCTGTAAAAAGACAAATACAAGAACGCCTAAAGTGACACATGACTACAGATTATTTATTCTGAGATTACTTATTTTATCAGCATAAATAGTCATGTGTACACAATGCTATAACTTGAAGTATAGTGTTTGAAAAATGTTTAAAATTACAATGCCGGTAATTATTATAATCTTTCATTTTTCCAAAATATGTGAAACCTTTACTGAATTACACGTATAAGAAAATATACTTGACAACTTAGCTTCTTCTTCTGTGTGTTTTTTTAATATGAGAAAGTAATACAAAAGCACCTACTTTAAAACAAAAATTTATAGTCTGCAGTATTAGATCTATTTATCACAGAAAAAAAAAAAGTCTCTTAGAAGGAGACAACCAAAACCAAACTTACGTTTTCGTCATAAATTTTAAGTTTCTACATTCCCCTCCGACCAGACTTTTACTATTATTCTCTTGATTCCCCTCATCCACTCTCTGTCTTTCTCCACTCACCTCTAGCCACCAGTTCCTTGCCCTCATCAATGAGCTCCTGGGTCATGTCGTCATCACCAATAAACTGCTGGAAACCAAGAGCGCTCAGAACACGACTGCCCAGGTGGAAGTAGGTGCAAATACACAGCAGCACAATCAGGATTGGGAAGTAAATGTTGAAACCGTTGGCAATGATGGAGATCAC
>JBDFRD010014221.1:0-15779 GCA_039654405.1 Bullina lineata | reverse complement strand
AGAGAAAGAGAGAGAGAGAGAGAGAGAGAGAGAGAGAAAGAGAGAGAGACAGAGAGAGAGAGAGAGCGAGAGAGAGAGAGAGAGTTCATTTACGTCTATCGTTTTTGCACCTTTAGAATTATAAATTATTGTACAGGTGCTAGAAAATACGGCGACGCTAGGCTAAATTAAAGGAAACAATTTAATTCTTACAGAGTAATTGTTTCATTTACTTTACTTTGCTCGTTAGTGAGGGATCACAGGAGCAGGTTCCGTTGGCGTAAGGGAGAGGGAGAGGGCAACCACAGGATAAATCAAGAAACTGTTTACAAAATATTTTGTTTTCTTTTTTACTCATTCGCAATCAAATGAAAATAGTACTCACTTAATAATTTGCATTTATCCTTATGGTCTTGTTTATGAACTCCTAACAATAAAAAGAAATGTGAAATTGTTACGAAAATGAGATGTTGAACACCTGGCGGGTGCTGATAATTTTGATACAATGGATTTAATAATTAATTGATAACTCATGCTGTTTTACTGTTTTCTTTCTTTTGTTCAACTCACCACACACAGAAATGAAGTGTCATCATTTTCGTAAACAATGTACAATCTGAAATAAATCTTAAGTTTGTTCAGGGTGTCTTCCCCATTTTTCACATTACATGTAAACAGTGTTTTATGCTGTGTCTTTTCTATCTCTTGAATCTTACAAAACTCTGCTTCATTTTCTCCCCAATGCAACATGTCATGAACTGACTTCCTCAAACTTGTTAGATAAGGTTACATTTTCATCTGCCCGGTTTGTTACATCAAAGAATTGTATCCACAACTGATTTTTTTTTTCGGTACAGCTCGCATTATGTGAGCATGTAATTTACAAGTGTAAGTGGTAGTAAGTTCCTTCAAGGCCAATGAGGCCCATAGAGCCGGAGCTTATCCCGGTTTCGGTAGCGTGAAGCGGAACAGATGATTTTTGTATCATCTCCTAGACAGGACGCTAGTCTGTCGTAATTTACAAGTGTGGCAATTAAAAAAATTGTGGACACAAGAGTCAGAGCTTATCCCAATTTCAATAGCATGAATTGAAATTGACGATATTAAAATTAAATGATCTCCTAGACAATACGTCAGTCTATCATATATTTACTTCCCCAAAAAGAATGTACTGACACCCACTTTGGTCAAGTGGCGTCTGAGGTCTTGTAATTCGAATCCTGATACTGTGTCCATAGAAAAGATACTTTACACACAAAAATTAAAGTAAAAAAAAACAAATCCTGCTTTACTTGTGTACTGAGAGAAGCTGAATCAGACTTTATCAGCTGGATTACTTTTTGCAGTGATGATGACAACTACTTTTTTAAAAATCCTACACAACATAAACTTTAATATTATGCTTTTTTCTCTTAACGAAAAAATAATATCCTAATTTTGTACCCAGCTTTTGCTTTCTTTGAAATAATACCGCTAGTTTTTTCTGGGGGGTTTTGCCACTCTCTAAATCTATGCAAAATGAAATATCAGAAGCTTTCTAAGTTACGAAAAAAAAAGACAAATATGATACAGTAAAGAATTAAATAACTCAAGTCATAGATCTAATTCCTTTTACACACGCAATCACTTTATTCTTTTTTTTTTCATGACATCAGATAAACCAAAAAGAAAATATTCTGACGGTTCAATATTTTCTGATTATATTAAAGCAGCGAATTAAATTAAATTTTTTTTGTTCAAAAGCATATAATTTGGTTAGAAAAACAACTTCACTTACGTAGTGCATTATATTAACCATATTGCAGAGGAAATGTAGAAGAAAAAAAGATCTCCAACAAAGGAGAGGGTAAAACAAAAAGACAAAGTTATCACAAACACAATAAAAGACAAGTAAAACTAAAAGAGCTTTAGTTTCTCAATCACAACTGAAAGAAAACTTATGATGTTTCGCTAGAGAATGTGCAAAGAAACTATACCCTGGAATGTATTCATAATACATGCCAGTCAGAACTTTGAACAGTAAAACTTTGACAACAACAATGATCTTATTACTAAACTTTCATTGAATATAATTTTGTGTAAGCTGAGATTCACACCTCACTATGCATTCTCTTAATACTTGAAAACATGAGACCTATTTGTGGTTAATTTATATGAGGCAATATTATTGCTGTCTAAATATTGCAAATGTAAAATAAATTCACTGTTCTCTTACAAAACATCTTGTTGGAAAGAAATGTATACGTTTCCACTGTATTATGATACAAAAAGAGAGGTCTTCATGTGAACTGTATTGCAAAATATGGCATCAGAATATTCGATGATTTCATACATCCATATCATAACAAAAATAGCACATGTACAATTAATTTCACCTCACATACTTGAGCATATTTAAGCCTTCTGATTGAAGATCAATGCAATCAGGATAGACTGATAATGATATCCATAAAATTTTCCTAACAATTAACATTTAACAAATGAACAAAAATGATTTAAAAACACATTGGTCATTCAACATATCTGTTGGCTGTTTATAAGTTGCAACATTAGACAAGAACTTGGTGATGGACAAGCTCTGCAAAACAAAATTTGTGTCTTTGTGCACTTTGTTATTTTCTCATAATATTGTCAACATGTCCAAAGTCTTTGGCGAACAACATATCTGCACTGCAACTGCAATTCATAAACAAAGTAGTAGTAAAGTTCCTTCAAAGCCAATGAAGCCTATACAGCCGAAGGTCATCCCGGTTTCAGTAGTGTGAAGTGGAACAGATGATTTTTACTTCATCTCCTAGAGAGGACACTAGTCTGTCATAAAGGCACAAACAAGATAACAATAAATTGTATTACCATGAGCTTGTCCCATTCACAGACCCACACTCAACTAAATGTGCAGTAAGAAATGATTTGGCTTGAGCTGACATAACTTATCTCGTCACCAATAGGAGACCAAACAAAACAAAAAACAAACAAGGAAACAGTGATGGTGAGACAGAACCCCAATTTTTCTGTGCATCGAATTCAACAAAAAGCCAAAAATCTATTGAGGAAATAAAAATCAGTCAAATCACAAGAAGGAAAAGGGTAATTGTTCTCTTTTTTTATGTTCTTACTTAAAATGAAGATATGATCTTGGTGCTTTATTTCTGTTGGTCCTGAAGGAATTGGAAAGCAGAGGAAAAATCTTTTCCTGCAAGTCCATGATTACACATCAGCTTGTATATCTGAAAGGCTAGGCCTCCAAGGGGAGTTGGCGACTTTGTCTCTGTTGCAGCATTCTGAGCCAGTCCCAGATCCTGAGTATAATATCAGACTTTAGTCTATTTGAATGACCTCATGAGAGGATATTACAACATTCTGTTTTACAACAATTAAAATCCAAAACATTGTAATCCATAATATACTGCAAAACAAAATTTATCAATGTGCTTACGGTGTCCTTCTATAGGCCACTTTTTCTTATATATATATAGAGAGATCTATCATTGTGTTACAAGCGAACATTTGGAGACAAAACCAAGATTTGGCTTCGGACTTCTAAACTTACTGCAAGCTGGCACCTATTTATAAAATCATGTGGATCTAAGTTCTTTAAAAGACAACAAAAAACAATAAAGACATTTTGTGTTTGAAGTTTACTAGACACAGGACTTACAACGATTCTATAAATGTGATAAAAGAGCAGCTATGCATTACAACTCTGAAAATTTACCAATGAAATAAGCTCTTGATATTCCAAACAAAAAAAAAACTTGTTGTGCTGATGAATGGCAGCTTCAAATTAAAAAAATATAAAGGACAATCAACCTTATTTTGGGAGGTGACATTTGTTTCTGACCAATATCAAAACCCTATTTCAAAATAAAATTGAAGGCAGTTCATCCACTCTCTTTCTTGACAAGATTTTAGACAACACAAGTACACTAAATTTAAAAGAAATTTTCAAGTTAACAATTTAATTTTAAGTATCTCCTATCACAGCCCATGGTCTGTGTAACCAATGTCGGAGAGTACCCACCTTAGTCATGAGAGCAGTGCCAAATCCACCCTTATAATCGTTGCTTGAAGGAACTCCTTCCACCACGCCAGGGACTGGGTTATAGATTTCACTAGACCAACATCGGCCAGAGCTCATGTTCAGAATCTTGGCTAACATCTTGGGGTCCAACCCTAATCTGAAGAATAAAGCCATTCATATCAACTTTCGAGGATAGTTTCCTTTTTGCTCATAAGTAAATAAGTGAAAAATTAATTTTCATTGATATTCCTTACTTCACCGTTTCTCTCCTACAACTTGCAGACTCCTGCATTTTGCCCATGCATTAACTTAGAATTTTAAAAAATGTCTCCAGTTCTTTTTTATGAAGTAGCTGTTTAATTATAAATCCACATTCTGTTATCAATCTTGCTATTTCTCTTCATTCATGTCAACAAAATAATGCAATCTTAACGAGAACCTTTGCTCTTGTCACAGCCTAACAATAGAATCACACAACTAAAAAGGCAACATTATTACACAAATAATAACCAATTTTTCCATTTTTCTTTCCATTTAACTGTCATGGGTACCAGATTTTGTGAAAAAAATCAGTTCAGTGAACGACACATTTATAATGTTCAAATGCAAATATTTCTCTCCATTCTTTACTCCCTCAAACCATTTTCCAAAGCTGTGAATTCTTTCCAAATCTTGAAGCCTTACTTCATGCCCAGATTCATTGCTTCAGATGTCCCAATCATGGAAATTGCCAACAGCATGTTATTGCAAATCTTAGCTGCCTGAAACAACAATTTTTGAACTTGTAAAAATCATGTCACAAAGACAGATTTCAAGCATAATGATTGAATTAAAGCAAAATTATTCATCAGCAACTTATTTACTAAACATCATAAACATAATTAATATAAGCATGAAAACAAAATCCAAAGGTTGCAGATTGTCGTCAATATTTTTAGCGTTAACACGCAATTAAAAAAAAATGAATATCCCCCTTCACCATCATATAAACTACTTTGACATTTAATTTAGGTGTATGCATACATAGGCATGGGCTTACCTGTCCTGTTCCTACTGCCCCACAGTGTACTACGTTTTTTCCCATATTGTCAAGCACAGCTTTAGCTTGAGGAAAGCTGGACTCGGGGCCTCCAACCATGAAGGTGAGACCAGCATCTCGGGCTGCCATCACTCCTGCACAAGTAATATTGCACGTTATTACAAAACTTGTATTTTTTAACATTGTACAAGCTAGATGTCCTACCTATTGACCTTATAAAAAACCAATAGGTAACGAGCCTAAGTTTAAAAATCTCTGAATTTAATGCTTGTGCCAAAAATAATATAGTGATTAAACAATGACAAAAAAAAAATTAAGCCAAGCAAGCTCGACCTGATGAAACAATGTAACAAGGTGTTAAAATCTGTTTCACAAAACTTTTGACCCATGTCGTTGTGTAATACATCAACACAATTTCTAAGAAATTGTAAAGAAAAGCCAGAAAGGTAGGGTGAATAGGCATTAAAGCAGAATGCTTTTATCTTACTACAAATGAAGTTTGACTTATTTCTGCAGGAAACATGCTCAAACTGCTACTTGTATAAAAACGTATTCACAACAAATATTATCCACAGAGAAACAACTTCTTCCCTACAGAACCAACATTTAGATAAAGTGTCATAACTACAAGTTCATCCAGCTGACTGACAATAGAGTGCACTGGAAGACCATGACCATGGATACCTGCACCAGGCCTGACACTTGAAGAAGAAGAAGAAGAAGAAGAAGAAGAAGAAGAAGAAGTCATAACTATATACAGTACCTCCAGACACTGGCGCATCCATCAAGACTGTGCCTTTACTTTCAGCTATACTGGCCATCTCTTGAGACACCGATGGATCAATAGTACTGCAGTCTAGCAACAAAGCTCCACTTTTAATTGTACTGTAAAACAAATTATACAGTTTCACAAAAATGTTCTTGCATATATCACATTTATGAGCTGAAATATGGCGGTATCAATTATTATCATGAAGCAATATCATTGTGTTCCTACTGCACAGCTTATTCATAAAAAGCTTACCTGAAAATTCCATTGGTCCCAGTGTAAACTTCCTGTACATGCTGACTAGCTGGTAACATGGAAACAAGTCTTGTTACACCTGAAGCAACTTCAGCAGGTGATGAAGCAATACTTGCGCCTGAAATAAATAGAAGCAAGTTTTTTTTAAAAGAATTTAATGAAGAGGAAAACTTTATGCTTTAAATACATTTTATTTTACTCTTAAAGTTCAAACTTTTCCCATTGTCAGCACCTTCTATCACGTATCACACACCTGTAAAAGAAATTTTTAATATTCTTCAAATTTAAAATCAACTCCTTAAAATTAACCTGAAAGTTTCAAAAATTTCTGAAAAAGTAAACAGCATAAACACTGAACATTATGCTTCACTGTACCATGGTTGTAACGAGCAAATTTTATGACAATAATGCTTCATATTTTCCCTTTGAAAATGTGACTCCATCGGTGACATCAAACCTGCAAGCATCCAGGCCTGGAAAACTGATATTAAACAAAGAAATCAAGTCACGTGAAAATGGGAACCAAAAAATGTTAGTCTCAAGACCTACTTACCATCAGCTTTTAAAGCTGAAAGAGACTCTTGGGATATATCAAAGGCCACGACAGGATAACCTTTCTTGAGGAGATTACGTGCCATGTGACCACCCATATTTCCCAGTCCTACAAAACCAACAGCACTCTCCCCTGACTGATGACAAAATAAAACAAATATGTTACACAATTATAGCAACCAGTATTTCACATAAAATCAGCTCTTTTTCTTTCATTTCTAGATTCTATATAGAATAGACATAATTTTTTTAAATAAAAATATTCTAATAATGAATGTTTAAAAAATTGACCACAATTAAAAATAAATTACACTACATCATGCATGACATTTCCACACTCAATGCATAACAAACTGTCATCTATAAACAGTCATAAAATTACTTTTCGATATTGTTATCTTTCATGAAAAAAAATGCATTGAAGACCCCTTTAAACATTCAATGTGGATAATTAAATCTCTTGATCTTTTGATAAATTCAATTTTTTGTAAGTGAAAGATGTGGAAAGGAAAAAGATGTGTCGTTCAGACGACAAATCTCAAGCTTTTAAATTTATTTATGAGTGAGTTTTACCTTAATGACACTGATCATCATTCCTTTTTATCAAAACTTACCAGTGAACCAGATGAGGCTGTATATGGAAGAAAACAATGCTTGTTTTAAAACATATTCTCATTATCATTACAACTAAAATTTGTTCAAACCTTACTCAAACTGTATCATCCAAGGTATGGATCACATTTATATTATTATTATAATAACTTCATAATCATTGTTAATTGTTCAATTTCGTACTATCAAACAATAGTCACATACAAGGCACATCAAATGTTAAACTTTTAACAGTTCATAATCCTATTATTATTATTATTATATTGTAATTGTAATGTCAGCATTATATTTAATAAATATGAAACTACATTTCATGAATACTGCATGTGTGTCATTAAGCTGTATTTTGGACAGTATAACTTAGAAATAAGCACCATTTTTCTTAGAAGTTGAGTTGTGTGGTGGGTTTTGATGAAAAAGGAAAAAAATGAACGGTTTATTATGATAATAATATAAAGAGCATCCTGATCTTGTATCTAAACAAAAATTATTTTTATTTTCTTCTAATAAAGGTCTCTCATAAATTCTTTCAAATTTTGTTCACAATTTTTCTTCCTTTATAATAGAAGAACTTATAATACACATCCTCTTTCAATAAAATAACATGAAATTTGTATAATTTGTACAACATCAGAATGTTCCATGGACATCCTCAATGTTTAAGAAAACATGCAGGGAAACACATTTACATTCAGAATTTAAAAATACATACTTACAAGAGAATTTTCTCTGTCCAAGCCTGGCAACAGGCAGTATCCTTGATGCCTTCATAAAGCTTGCCATTATAACAATTCTGAATAAAATCGTGAATAATAATAATAATAATAGAAGAAGAATGATTGCCATATTATACATGATACATCTGGTGCTCTTCACATTAAAGAACAAGGTATACGATTTGTAAAAAATCCGTTGCCTATAACCCTTTTCTTTCTTTGATTCTGACAGATCATGAACAAAGCACTATTACTATTACTACTATTTTATGTATAGAATTCGACTAATTTGGTAATCCCAAAGGAATGAAGGAATGAAGTACACTGAGGTAAATAATTTATGTTCATACCCATTAGGAAGCATTCATTAATACAAGTACAAGCCCATGATATTAACAAGTATCAGACTCAAAATATGATAAACAACAATTTATATCAGAATTTGTTCACTTGACCTTTCTTCCAATGTACTTTCTATGCACCTTCCAAAGAGTGAGACAAAGATGACAAATGTGGTACTTGTGAGAAACAAGTTGAAAACATTTGTAATTATTTTATAATCTAATCCAAAGTTTACCAAATCTTTTTTTGCTTACAGTTTGTGTGTACTTGTGATCACATCAGATTCTCACAAAATAAAGATAAAAAAGATCTAGAATCTTATATCACAGACAAACTCCTCCTCTCATCTTCGTCTGGCTCAAATGCGCACGGTACCCATGGCGTTCTCGCCCCTCACGTAGTGTGACACAACCCCCATCACATTGCAAGCCAAGATAATTTCCCTTTGTTTCCCTTGGTAAATTCGTCATTTGGAAATAACGAGAACTCAGCAATAGCAAGAAAATGTGCCTGGGCTGTCCGCTCTCGCTGTAAAACAGTTTCACTGTACAGTGGACGCCGGTTTCAACAAGAACAGGTTTAACGAGAAGTCGGCTTCAACGAGGTCGACTTCGATCGTTGTGTTCTCTCTTTGTTTTTTAGTTGTAATAAAATGTCACTTTCGACGAGGCTTTTTCCCCATGTGGTCGGATACAACGAGGCCGCAACGGCCTCTCTTCAACCGCCAACAAGCCACATGGAGCATGCCTTGCTTTTCGGCCGATTTCACATTCTGTGAC
Organism: Bullina lineata; assembly: GCA_039654405.1. NCBI lineage: Eukaryota > Metazoa > Mollusca > Gastropoda > Bullinidae > Bullina > Bullina lineata. The sequence continues at coordinate 6,715 of JBDFRD010014221.1, read as the reverse complement.
TTGTCATCGCCCCGCAGGCACTACAGACAAAGGGAAAACGGGGGATGGGGTATCAAGTTAGGCGTAGGCGAAGCTTCGATTGTGATTGGTATGGTAGGTGAAATCAAGGCTGGGCTACTGCAACCCTCCCAACCACCAAACACGTGTGTTGTCCTTTTGATCACAGTACACCGCTAGGCCAAGCCTAAGTCCAGCTCGACGGATTTTCAGTCAGGGGAGGTAATTATGTTTAGTTGCTTCCCTTGATTTCAATTTCATGTCAGACTCAGAGACCGACATCACTATAACAAGAAGTCGGCTACAACGAGGACATCACGTTGGTCCCAGCAATCTCGTTGAATGCGACTTTCACTGTATTATAATCTATATAAAACACAGGGCAGACCAAGGAGAAAATGGGAGGAGGAGATAAAAGATGCTTTAAAACAAAGAAATCTAACCTTCACCGAAGGAAGTAGGAAATGTCAGGACAGGGTGGCCTGGAAAGGGATCATAAAACAAACCGATACACCGAAAGGTAGAGTTGGGGACAGATAAAGTAAGTAAGTAAGTATTATCATAAAAATCTAGATCTAGATATCTCTGTCTATGTAGATAGATCTAGGCCTCTAGATCTATATCTATAGAAGTATAAGAGTTACTATTTGACAGTAAAACAAAATTAAATATAAAAAAGGACCTTAAAAAAAACACTTTTTTGACATTCATGAAAATAAGATTCTATTAGTCCAGGTGATAAAGAATCTGCAAGGATGATTGATTATCATTGATCATTGATACATCAGGTCACCATGTGCTACACAGCTATAGATCTCTATAGGCTACTGGACTCGATAGACTTGAGATCTGTCATAGACTAGAGGACAGACTCTCTCTCTCTCTCTTAAGTGTCTACCTGCAACAAGTCTGGTTGTATCAAGTTTATGTTGTTGGTGTTTCAGGCCAGGCGAGTTTATCTTGGCAAAGCAACTATAAAGCTAGATATCTAGATCTAGACCTGGATCTATAGTATAGTATATAGCCTGTCTAATCTTGTGCTGCAACAACTCCCAAAATAGCCTCGGCCAAGTGAACTCGTCCCGCCTGTCGACTTTCGTGGTCAAGATCGATGATCGACGACCTTTGTATTTCGTTTCGCTTCGAAACTTGAATGCTAGTTTTAGTGAGATCCAAGGAACACTAAAAATCCAAAATGGACGCTTCCTTGTGAGAACAAGGAAAATCAAAACATTAGCACTTCGACTTTCTCAAGCTCTAGAGGTCTAGATCTAGACCTAGATTAAAATGGAGAAACACGATGATATTAATTCAAGTGTTAATTTTCTCTTCAAAACGATGTGTGAGTGTTCTTAGATTTTTAAAGATAACCATCACTTCATCACTGCCATCAGTAGGGCCACATCAAGAATAGCCTGCCTATCAGTAGGCCAGTTAGTTGAGTTAGTGCGGTGTATGTGGACTAGAATTAGAATCCAGGACAGAGTATCTAGATTCTAGATAATCTACCCTCGATAAGCTTACTACAAGACTACTCTTCAAGCAAATTGCAAAGTTTGAAGTGAAGTGCAAAGCTACAAAAAATCAAAGTGCCTGCTCTGCTAATTTTTTACACAGAAACTTACACTCAGAATGTAGATCTAGGCTTTTATGTCATGGAAAAGTGCTGGCTGCAAATAGAGGCAGCAACCTTTGGTTAATGTTAAAAAATAACCAGTATTTTGTTTTCCCGGGAAAATTATTTTTTTAAGCTTAGTATCGATCAATAAAGATGGCGTTCATGGCAGGACTTCACCGTGCAGTGAAATAAGTCCTCATTTCATTTTAAGCTCACATCCTCCATTTCACAGCTCAAGAGTCACCAGAATCCTCTTAGCTCCGTGTGAAGCATAGGCCCGCAAAACACCTCCCCCTGTAAATGGTTTTTGGCTGACCCTCTCAGTTGGGCCCATGTCATTCCGGTAGCCTTGGCTTCACTCTCCATGGATCTGCACCATGTCTATTTTGGCCTCTCTATTTTTCTTTTCCCGTGCGGATTCCACTCCAGTGCCTGCCTGGAGATGGTATGGAGCATGGAATAACGACAGTATATAAAATATTATCGTAGTTTCACTTTGCTCTTTTCAACACTTCCCTTCCCCCCCCCCTTTTTTTTTTCTTCCCTGCCTGGCCAAGGTGTGATAGAATTCACCACCCACTTGTTCCTGTCATTTCATCCCATTTAATCATATGCTTCTATTTTTGGACTAACAATTCAATGACTCACTAACTTCTGAAGACAAAGAGCGCATGAATATCACATTAGACTTAGGGTTGCTGACATAATTCAGACGCAATACATAAATTTTACTGCCTAGTCCATTTCAATGCACAATTCTTTCTCCACTCTCTGGTTTTTAGTCATTCTGTAAAAAAAGCATTCCATTTGCAAACGTTTGTCACATTTGACTCGACTTTATTTCACTCAATAACCTTGCTGTGTAAATTTTAATGATGACAAAATGGTGTTCTGCATATTTTGAAACAAGTTTTGTCAACCTACGGAGTTCGACGAATGCGTGTTGAACTTTACAGAGAGACTGAACAGTAGACTCTAGATATCTTGATCTTTTGAACAAGATCTTTAATTTCAGCACAGAGGTTAGATAATTTGGCCTGCAGTATTTGTGTTCAAGACTAGATCCAGTCGTTGAGAATCATTTGCCATATTCATTACATTCTTATTTTCATAGTTACACTTATAATGATATTATATCATATACAGTCGAACCTGCCAGGACTGGATGTGATTAATTTCTATATTTGACCTGTATAAAACGGAAACCTGTCCAACGCAGAAACGAAAAGCAAAATGCTCTCCCAACTGATCATATCATCTGTGCAAGATGGAATTGACTAGCCCTAGGTCCTTTTCAAAGACGTGCCGAATGATAAAAAGTCTTTCATTTTATCGACCTCAGAAGAAAATCTTGGGAGAAAGACCGCAATTCTTTTGTGCCCCTCACTGCTAGACCGCCATGCACTTGGCTGCAGGCAGTTTTGTACCGAAGCATGCAACTTTAGATTGACTAATCATGAGTGTCGATACTGTGTGATGTAGAACCAGAGCATCGTGGCCAGTGAAAATGAGCATTTGATTTTTACCGACAGTAAAATAGGTCCATGGTCTCATCGCCTTTCTCTTGTTTTGTGTCCGAAGAACCAATCATTTGCTCCTTTGGGTTATTTAATGTCGGTTTTCCGGTCCTGGATGCTTGTTGCTCTTGTTGTAGTTGTAATGCTTTCTTTTCATAACAGAATTTGTTTTTTTACTCATACTGATATTCATTATGATATACAAAGGGACATTCACCTGAGGCCACTAATAAAAAATAAGAAATTTGTCACCATTTCTTGAATTCTGACCTTTTCATAAACTGAAATATGCAATTCCCTCTAAAATCAATTAAAAAATTGAATTTTTACCTTGTCCTCCTCTTCCTAATGTAATAATTTTTAACTTTAATTGTTGAAACGATTAAACTTTTTGCGAAGTTTTATACTATAAAAAAATGTATTGGTTTGACAGACATTGAAAAAAATATGATATTAATTACATTTCTTGTTTTCACCACATTACATATATAAGCATAATTTTTTTCCTCTCTTTGAACAGTGGAACGTGACCCAAAGAAGCGAAGAGTCAAACCTGTACAGAATGATCTGGTGCAAGTAAGTTTTGGAGGCTTGGAAGATAGTGAGGAAGACAGTGATTTTGACATCAATAAGCATTCACAAGGTAAGAGACAAAGTTCACAATACAATTTATTTTAGAACAGTGAGGTGATTTGAATTTGTACACATGTTTCGTTATGTCCTGATGATTGGACTTTTTTTTACATTTTGTTTCTGGCACTCTTTCAATCATTTTGAAAACACAAACACTTATACACATATATTTATACATACTGAAAAGTTTTAATCGTAATTGTATGAAATTTTTGCATAAAAAAAAAAAAAGATACACAGTAACTGCTTTTATAGAGGCATACTTCAACAATGAATAGCATGTGACATCAATGTGATTTTATTTGTAATTTTCGTTTTGAATTATTGTTGATGCTATTTCTATTGTTTGTGATAATTAATTAAAAATAATTCCTTTATTTTATCGTGAAAAGGCTCTGAGAGTCCCGTGGAAGAAAGTGATGATCGGAGCATAGATGGGCAAGAAGCTGATGGAAGTGATTCTTCAGATGAGTCTGAATCTTCACAAGATTCTGAGGAAAGGGTCAAAAGTGGAGAATATACTGGAAATGTTATGGAGGAGGAAAATGAAGAAGAACTAGAAACTGAGGAAGAAGGAAGTGCAACTGAAAGCGAAAATGATGAAGATGAGGATGAGAGTGATGAAGAAAGTGAGAGGGAGGAAGAGGATGATGATAACAGTGAGAAGGAGAAGGATGGAGGCTTGCAAAGTCCAGAAATTAAAGGTGATTTGTAATTTTTATTGCTAAATGAATCTAAAATTTTGTTCTCAGATAAGTAAGGTTAGTCATCACTAATGCAGAGGCCAGTTATAAGAATGGGTTAATCCCTTCACTGCTACACAGTATGGAGGGCCTGTGTACTAAGGAAAATGTCACCAACTGCGCGGTTCTAATGACTACCTTTTTTGTTTAGTCATAGCTGGTGTATTATAGAAGATAAGGGAACAAAAGTTATATGAAATGAAAGAGAACTGAACAGAGATTTCAAAAATGCAAGAAAATTTTAAAATATATGACGAATTGACAAAATTACAGAGAAAGAAAGAAAGATAAGATGTATAGTCGGGATCATTGTCACGAATTTCCATACGTTCATCCGTGTCATCTAGATCTACATCTCAATCACTATAATCACTGTCGGCATCCCTAAAATTCTCTTCAATTACTTCATTGATCGTAAATGATCAAAAGACTTGCACTGAATGATCTATGTGTGCGGTACGAACTGGAGCTAGTTTTAGAACTGGCCAGTGCCCATTTGTAAAGCGCGCGCATGTCCAGTGTAAGTGACCTCCGATTTTGCTGCATACCACACCTCGTTTATAAGCCTACACACAAAACAAACACAGCTAACAAAGGCTAAACCAGTGAAAATCTAAAAATAGAAAGACGATGTGTTCACAGGAAGTTACTCTTGTCAATGAAAACTGTGAGTGTGTTGAGATTAAGTTGAAACAAAAGACGGTTTTAATGGGAGGTACACAGTACATCAACAGCGCAAATGACCTGTGCGCTCCGCTGATGTACTATGTACGTCCACAGAGCAGTGAAGGGTAATATAGGTAGATAACTGAATGCGAAAGAATGATCAGTCGAAGTTTTCCTAGCCAGATGCATTGTCTTTTAATTGGAGTAATATACTTCCTGAAATTAATTCCATGATTGTTTGAAAGCATGAAGAACAAAATATGTGGCAAAGCCATTGTTATCATGGTTAATTAATAATGATTTAAACTGGTGCAGATAGCAGAGGAGGAAGAACACCCTATTCTTTTCCACAACACAAAGATAATTTTCTTCCTTAAATAAATTGGTATTACATAAAGAACAAATTGTTACCATACATACGTGAAAGACATGTTTAATTACATTCTAACTTAGTTGTAATCCAACTGGTCTATGCTTAGATTCAGATTTTGTGTTATTTTAATTTCCACTCCCTTATACATGACTTCCACTCACTCCCAACTTGCTATTTTACAAAAATAAATTCATCGCTGCCCCAAAACCTTAATTCAATGTGCACTCCAAAAAATAACACTTTATATTTTTGCCGCAGTTCAGAAAAGTTCTGCATTGTATGATAGAAGTGAAGCTCAGTGAGGTCAGAGCTTGTTCCTTTTGCTTTTTTTTAATTTCTTGTTCTTTTTATCAATAATGAGCAAAAATAAACATTTATTGAGACCAATTACGGATTCCAACTACGTTTTAGGACTGAGTTAAAAAAGGCAGCTAATAGATGTTTATTATAACCCAAACAAATCAAGTAGTTGTAGTTGTTATCTGTGGTGCATGGTTTTATGTATTAGATATAAAGTAGATTAAATGCATAACCCAAATTCACTCATAAATTGTGCAGTCCGATACAAAATCACAGATCAATTTGCAGCAAGGGTAATACTTTCAATGCTTTGAAATAATATGACAATCAGCAAATGAAATGGATAAATGTCATTATAATACATTTCTTAGGTACAGATAGATGTAGTCTTGTTCAATATCAGATGTAAGATAAATTCCCATGAAATGAAAAAAATATGGTATGCCGTTGTTTGGGGAATGTTAAAAAAATCACACAACCACGCTGGTAAATTGAAAATTGAGTTGGTTGGTCAGCATATAATATGAGACCACTAGGCTGTATCTCGTGAAATGTTTGTGCGAAATAGTGAAAATGCACTACTTACTGAATACCCTATGCTTCACTTAGTGAGTAAGCTTTCTGCAAATATTAAATTTTTGCAATAAATACCGCATAGATCTGCTTGACAAGTGATGAGCACCAGCAAAATTTACATTATTTTTCGTCAGATATTTTTCACTGCAGTTAGTTATTTATAGGATATGTTGAAAGTAGTTACTAATCCAAAGTATTTTATTCTTTTCCTTTCATTTCAGATTTAGGGAACATTTTGAATGCGTTTGACAGTGATGAAGATGATGAAGATTATGTTCCAAAAAAGCCAAAA
>JBDFRD010014110.1:5000-15787 GCA_039654405.1 Bullina lineata | reverse complement strand
ATATCTAGCCTTAGACCAAATTTGGAGTTTCAATCTGCCTTTGTTGCTGAGATTACTCTGACCACATTGATTAAATCGTACTCAAATATATATATAGTATAGATACCTTTTAAATATACTTGGGTCTTTAAAAAACAAATCATCTTCGTAGATGTTCCCTGTAAATAAAGTTGAGAATTTAAGCTTTTTATTTTGAGCTTTTTATGCTTTGTTTAGATACTAGTATCTTTGATCTAAAGACTAACTTCTTTGCCACTTGGCTATTGTGCCATTTGGACATGGCAGAAATGGAAGATTGGTTTGTGTTTATAAAATTTCACTGAAATCATGCTGTACTGAAATGTTCATTCCAGGTTTAAGAAGGAATACAAATCTTCAAAAACGATAAAATATGCAATTTTGCTCTTTTCCATAAGAGCAACCATTAACATGAGAACTTCCCATTAACATGTTTGGCCAATTGTGGAATGCTTCACTTTAATGTTTCGTGTGTGTGTACCAAATGGATGTACCACATCCCGAACCTATTCAAAGAATATACACATCTGCTTTTTAATGATGCTGTTCTTAAACAAGCCAGAATGTAGTCAAAGTTTAACCCTTTCACTGCCAAATTCACCGATCGACGAAAAGCTGTATTATTTGCTGATTTCCAACATTAATGGTGTTACTTCGATGGATCCTAATTTCAGTATTTAATATTAATTAACACATCACTGACTTTTTTTCACACTAAAATAAACAAAACCAACTTTGAAATTTAAGTTTTTTAAAATCAGTTCTTCTCACCATTTCATAAATTAAAAAAACACTTTTTTTTTTAGCTAGGATTCACAATATATAGCTGGCATTGAAAGGGATAATGTATTCTTATTACCTTGTTAACTGAAGCTCTCATCCAACAACAACTTTTCAGATATCTTGTGAGCTTAGAATACAAGGGAGACCCAGCCTGGGAATGTCTGGACAGTCAACAGAAGTGGCTGATTGAGCTTCTTGATGACTGTAAAGATGATAATATTGAAGAAGGTACAAATTCAGTTGATGCTAGTTTTGAATTGCTTTCTTTAATTTTTTTACTGAAGTTGCTTGATTATCTAGAAATTTGAGGTGCAGGCTTTCAGCATTTTAACTAAAGCGTTATTGATATATATAACTTAAATGAAATAATATTAATATTACAGTGAAATATTCTATGAGTCTGAGAGCGCAAGGGAGTGATTTCATGATAGTTCATCTGTTCATCTTGTGTAGTTGATCAACCGGATTTGTCTCTTGCTTGTAGCTCAATATTGTGTCACAATATGGCATTTTTTATGTATGGAAGCTAAAGGAAATATTCTGTGATCTGTATCGTTGGCTCTTTGAACTGAATCTAGGTTTTTGAGTTTTATTATGAGAGAAATCAAACTTACTGATGTCATGCCAGTTCATTTTTTTCCTTCTAATTTCTCCTATGAAATGTCTGGTGTCTTCTCTGTAACTGCCAATTTATCTAAATTCGGCTTTATTTTTATTTTCTTTAGAAAAAAACAGCCACTCTGAAAATATGGCCTCCTCTCAGGGCAGTTCTCAGTGGAAACCTATTGGAAGAGCCACCAAATCTCCCACTAAGTCAGGTAAATTGTAAGCCAAAATCAGCAATGTTGATAAGCTAAATATTTTAAAATAAATTACATGTGTTGTATCAGCTTGGAACCAAACTTGAAACGTTGGGAACTTGTTCAAAAAGAGATGTTCAATGTTTGAACTATTTTTACTGCTGATCACCTTTCCTTCATTCACTAGCTATGACTCATTTGAATGTTTATAACCAGGAACAAACTGAAATTAATAGATTCTGCTAATGCAAGACTGTTTTATTATTCACAGTTAAAAGAAACAAAACAGTTGAGAATTATTATCTCTTTATTTCTTTCTTTGAAGGCATTTCAAGAGAGTCCAGCTTTTCCTCACTCAGTTCAGCTGATCAACAGGGTGAGCAGTACAAACATCCTGTCTGCCTTTGCATGACTATTGATAATGTTTGTGCTTTTTTTTTTTTTTATTCCTGTATATTAGAGGTCAGTTCCTATGAGCCTTTGCTTATTTGTATTATCATTTTCTATTACAAGCTAAACTATTTCAGTAACAGGAACAATCGTCTTTAACCATTAAATGCTCACTCTCGTTTTAAATATTTGGACGTGTTTATTTTTAATTGAACTATGTTCCACAAGCAATAAGCTGAAAGGAAGCAGCTGGTGGTGGCGAGCATTCTCTATTTCAAGCATTATAATCCCATGCACAACTGTTTTGTCGTCAGTAAAGGTAGAAGGTGCTAATTATATTCTCGAAACCAACTATTGGGGCTATGAAGTGATTTGTTTGCAAGTGAATTTAAAACAATTTGCCTCATACTCAAAGGAAACTGTACAGATATTTATTGTGAATTTGCTGTGCATAGTCTCTAAAATTTGTGAGGTCCCTTTAACTTTAATTGTCTACATCAAAATTGCTTCATTTTGTGTGTGCCTGGTAGCTCCTTTTGTAAGGGATCCTGATGGTGCATTGACTTTGAAGTACATTAAACTCATATATGAAAAGGCTCAACCTTCAAACAAAACCCTTATCCAAACATAGGCATTTACTCTGATTCAGTAACTACACAGTGATTGCAATCATGCTAATGATGTCACTGAGCTCAAACTCAGACTTCATCCTTTTCGTCTGGTTTATTTTCTGTGTATTTAATTTGTCAGGAAGTTCCTTTTCATCTGGTTTGTTTTCTCTGTATTTAAGCTGCCTGGAAGTTCCTTTTCATCTGGTTTGTTTTCTCTGTATTTAAGCTGCCTGGAAGTTCCGTACCCCCCAGAAAGTTCTGTTTGTGGAGGACATTACAGACATCATGCTCCAACATTTCCCTGACTTTTGGAGACTAGGCCAAAGTTACTTCACTAGAGAGGTGAGAACTTAGAATTTGAAGACCAGGGACAAATTTCAGGAGAAGGTTGAATTTAATGATACACAAGGATATGTTTGGTGAATGGGGAGAACTGTGAGTCTGAGAATACACAAGGAAAAGACAGAATTGTTAGAATGAAGTGTTAAGGATGTTTGTGGTGAGAAATTAGCATGAAAGGACAAAAGATTTATTTCTTGAGAAGATCACACTCAAAAACTCATGAAAAATGTGTTGTGAACTTAAAATGGAAGGTTTGTAGTCATATTTGATGAGAGGACAGAATGTAAGGGCTCAAGGCATCAACGATGAGAAATTGGAATTGGAGAACTAAGGACTTACCTGGAGGGAAATTGGAATTCAGGAACATAATATTTCAAGAAAGAATATAAAAATGAAGAACAAAGCAAGAGGAATGTTGGAATTGAATTTGCTCTATGGCTTGTCATACAATATTCTCATATTGTTTTTACTGTAAGACTCACAAGAAGAAATTTATGTACATCGCCAGCTGTCATAATGGGGTTTTGCTCTTTTAACACTTGAACTCAAGTTCCTGCTGTCCTTAGCCTGTGCTTTAAGAAATGATAACTCTACATTAAATTACACCACCTTGTCGGACAAAGACACATGAAAATCCACAGCCTCCAGAATAAAATAATACAATAAACTAGTGAAAAGAAAGAATATAATCAAATACAGCTCCAACTTGTGAGAAACATTTGATGATGTCTGAGATGCAGATAAGCTGCTTCAACACATTTGTATAATTTCTATAAAACTTGTAAAATAAGAAATTATAAGGGCTTGTCATGAAGTTGTTTTTGAATGTGTAGTTCAATGTGTTAAGTTTTTGTTTTTGTTACATTTTCTTAAAATTGTATTCAGGTGTTTTTTTTTGTTGTTCTCCTTCTTGCTCATTCCCTAGGGAATCCAGTTACAAACTGTAAATGGTCTCTTTTTATTTTTTCAGAAAAATGAAAAGGGAGTTAAGATTGATACAAGCAAACATGGTAAAATGAAGGTAGGTAGTAATAATATTTGTGATATAATTCAGCTGAATCTTTAAAATCTGAAAGTCTAATATTATTTTTAAAAGGGAAAAGGAAAGTGATTCTATATAATTTCGGTCCATATAGTTGAAGCCTTTAAATTGTGTGGCACATTGGCTGAATTAGTAGAGTGTTGGACTCCAAATCCAAGGGTCCAGGGTTCGATTCTGGGAGAGGACCATGTTTCATCCTTGGGAAAGACATTTTACACCATTTTTCCTCTCCCCACCCAGGTGCAGATTTGGTACCTGCATATTCTGCTGGGGAAGTAAACCTATGACAGACGAGCGTCCTGTTTAGGAGATGAAGTAAAAAATCATCTGTTCCGCTTCACGCTGCTGAAACCGGGATAAGCTCCGGCTCTATGGACCTCATTGGCCTTGAAGGAACTTACTTTTTTATATTCTGCTGGGGAAGTAAACCTATGACAGACGAGCGTCCTGTTTAGGAGATGAAGTAAAAATCGTCTGTTCCGCTTCACGCTACAGAAACCGGGATAAGCTCCGACTCTATGGGCCTCGTGGCCTTGTAGGAACTTACTTACTATGGGCCTCATTGGCCGTCAAGGAACTTATTTAAAAAAAAAAAAGTCTTAGTAATTATTTTTAGTAGCATTTGTAGACATATTATACGTGTGACAGTTTTTTCTTAGTCAAATTTTTCACTTTGTTTTTGTATATTAGATGATTTTTTTGTCTTCAAACAGCAAATGATGACTGAAGTTATAACGCTGTTCGCCAATTACGTGAGAGCCGCATTCTTGCCAGAGTCCTTAGAAAATCTGCCAGAGGCGGAGCGAGAAAAATTTGGTGTGTGGCCTACCTCTGGCAAGCAAGAACATGTGTCGGGGTCTTGGCTTCCCACATGTGTTCGAAACATCAGGTACTGCCATGGTATAGAGCAAGAAGATAATTAGTATCATTCTAAATATGTATTGTAACTTTATACATTGATAATTACGAAACCGGGATAAGCTCCGGCTCTATGGGCCTCACAGGCCTTGAGGGAACTTTAGTTAAAATACATTGATAATTACTTTTGTTATTTGAAGCTGCTGAGCCTGTAGGTTTTTTTTTATTGAATTAATGTCCGCCAGCCTTTCCATGGTTGTAGTTTGAATTTGTCTTTGGAAACATGTTTGTGAGTGTTCTGAAATGACTAACCTCTAATTTCTCTCTGTTAAAGGGATTACCAAGTGAATTTCTCACTGTTCTCTATAAGTTTAAAACATTGCGGATATTTTGAAAATTATTGTAAATACATGATGGAATTTGAGGAAAGCAAGTAGGCAATATGGATAAATATAATTTTTATAGGATGTGAAAAGGAATGTTCCATAAATTTCTCAAGGTTAAATCACATCTCTTATAGAAATTCTCTTATTAGTAAAATTATATAAATTGTAATTTATCCTGGCTACGTGCTATATTTATTTATGTATGTATTGATCGTCTCTTCGCTTCCTTCATTTTGCTTTCCTGTTTGTAAATGATCCTTATTCGTTGTGTTTTTTTTTTTTTTCTTTTTTTTAAAAAATGTTTTCTAGAAACTGTGCAAACACTTTATCAGCTCTTGATGGCCATGGAGACTCCATGATAGTTTTAAAAGAGCTAGCGTTGGATCTGCGAATAAACTGCATGTTCACGCTCCTCAAGCATGCCATCTCAGGTAAGTCCAATATTTCTGAGTATTTGGCAAAGGTAAAACGGATAAGTCGCATTAAAGTTTAACTGTATCAGGATATTTATCTAATAACAGCATGAAATTCCTTAAGAAGTTGTCTTTATTTATAAAATGTGATATTTATTTATAAATAACATTAATATATTATTTATTGCATAATTTGATATGCTGAGTTTTACAAGTGGCACAGTATTTATTTTTAGATGTTTTTTTTTTTATAAATACAAAAATGACCCTTTCCTTCAGACATGTTCTTTTTATATGTATTGGAGCTTTAAAGGGAAGTGAAGATAAGTAATACTTATAGTTCTTTTCACTATATACTTCTAAAATGAAACATGTAACACTAAGTAAATTGGTAAAAGTTTGTGTTTTCTCACTTCTTCCTCGTTGCATATATGTGGTTGTTGTAGTCTTGAAGACAGGAACGTTGATACTCCCGTCCTGTAATATCCATTTTATGTGAAGCTCTCTTACTTTGTGTGGAATTTATTGAAACATCCAACAATAGATTTGTCAGTGGTAACCAGAATACAGGATGCTAATGTATTTTAAAAAATGCTTAAAATCATTGAATTCTCTGAGAGGATTTACAATTTCTTTCAGTGGTCACTGACATATTAATTCAGTATATATGATCGTTGTCTTTAATGACATTTTTTAAAGTCTTATTTGTCTGTGTTTCTCGTTGTCAGATGTGAAATGCCTTCACACAAAAGAAACTTGGGTTGTTGAGACAGATGATGAGTCTGGTGGCACTACACAGCTAGTGAGTGAGGAAACTGATCCTAGAACATTTAAAAAAAAATAAAATAAAGTAAAGGCTAAGTTCCTTAAAGCCCTTGAAGGCTGAAGAGCCAAAGCCCAGCATATGATGCCCTATGAACTTCTTGATATGAGGTGAATCAGTTACTTTACTTCTCTGGTGAAATATGTCAGTAAAATGTTTTTCCCGAGGACATTCAGCCAGGATTTAATAAACCCACATTGTGAGTCTAACAATGTAAGCTTTTGGCGATAACTCTACAAAACCATTTGTTGATGTATTAATAATAATAGTATTGCAGTAATGTACACACGTAAATCTAAAATTTCAATGGAAAATATATAACGTCTGTCAAAGTTAGTAAAACTGATATAATGACCCAAATTATTTAAGTCCCCTCTATTTGAATTCTGTTTTAAGTCAGAATTTTTTCATCTCTGCACAACTTTGCTGATAGTGAATTATTCCATACTTTTTTATCTTCCAGCCTGCCCTGTTTGAGAATATAGTGAATGAAGCAATTCAGCACTTACATGAAGTTGTTGTGATGAACAAGCCAACAGAACCAGAGGTAGTTTCATTCTCCATTGATTTTTAAAATTTGTTTTTGACACTATTTGGTTTCTGGAAGGAGAAATGTTTGTTTTTCAAAGGTGTTTTAACATCTTTATTCTGTCAGAAAAAAATCTTTTAATTTTTGTATAATTTGGAATGAAGAACAGAAGAAAACAGGGGGAGGACGACATTTGTGGAGGGGGGAGCTATTAAACTAAAAATGTTCTGAAATATTTTGTCTTACATGCGACTATTTTTTCTTCAATAATACTTCAACTACTGATAGTAATAATAATAGTAACAATAATAATAATAATACAGTGGTCTCCGTCTAAGAACCCGCCCCTTGGGAGACACCATTACCGTGTTCTTAGATCGGATTCTGAGGCGGATTTCAAAGGGGGGTAAATCCATAATATCCCCCTTTTCTCGCCGCACTAACACATTAGGCCTAACGGAGTGTCATCACTGACCAAATCAATCTGATTGGCTTACTTAGATTTTAAAACACCAATCAAAACCATGCTTATTCCCTGCCTGACCACCCCCGTCTCCACAATGCAAAATATAAGACGCTGGCGGCTCCATTCCATAAAATCTGACTTAAAACCCCATCTTTGTTCTGAGCCCGTGCTGAGATGCCACTTCCACTTAGGCCTACTTTGGTCAAAACAAAGAGTGGGTAGGGATGAGATCGGGTTGCGGGGTACACACAACAACAAAGCGTAGATCTAGGCAATTATCACTGATCTAAGACGCAACAATTTTTTTTGGGGGGGAGGGGGGGGACACACACTTTGGGCGATGATGAAATACTTTTAAAAGAACAAAGAAAGGAAAGTAAAACTAATAAACAAGTTATACCGTACACTGATTCTGTTGCAGATTTTCAGCCAGCGTTTGATCCAGCAAGAAGCCACTGTTCTGTGCAGTCAGCTTCTGCAAGCTTTCTCTCAGTGCATGGAGCAACTGGTGTTCAGTCCGCCTCTTCACAAGACAGATGCCAAACAGTAAGGGATTCCCCATTCCTACCTTTCCTGGAAATTTACTTTCTTCTTCATTCCTTTTTGGGAAATCTTAGCATTTCACATCTTTTATTTACTAAGGAGAAAGTGTTTTTCTTCTATTTTTTTGTTGGGTTTTTTTTTTGAGGAAAAGGAATGACTTCAGAGAGTAAATGTTTCTAATGTAGAATCTATATTCAAAGAGATTTTGCTATGGTATGAACACATGCCTTTGTGTTCGATATATAGGTGTAGGTAACATTCTTAGAAAAACATGAGGTTCTGTTACTGCTGATCTGGGTGGGGGTGGGTGGGAGGTTGCACACATTGCAATATAAATATAGAAATATTATAAAAATATATAAAATGATTGTGTCAGTGTTCATATTGGCAGTGATGAATGTGCACACTTCTTCTTTCCGTCTCTGTAGTGGAGTGAAAGTTGTCATTGGGACAGAAGTTGAAGTTGACCAGCATGAAGATCCCATCCCCTCAATGGTACAGTTTTGGTCTTTGTCTGCCTGTCTCCCTTTTTTTTAACTGTCTTTTCTTGCTCCCTCTCTTTGTTCTCTCTTTCTCTCTCTCCTCTATTTCTTTTTGTTGCTTGCTTTCTATCCTTCCCTCTCTTTCCTTCAATATTCTTTTTCTTAATCTCTTTTTTTCTTTCACCTCTCTTGCTCTGCATTCCCTTCTTTTTCTTTCTTTACTCATCTCTCTCTTTCTCAGTATTTTGTTTTATAAAAAACATGAATACAATTACACTTTCCAAATTTGAATACCTGAGAACTGGTTCATTTTGTTAGAAATAATGCTGTGTGAATTTTTTGCAGTTATTATCCATGTTTCTGGTGAATTTATTGAAAACGTTTTGTAGGCATGAGAAAATAAGACAAATGTCCTGGCAAGTATTTTCTTTAGATGATTTTTTTTTTTTTTTTAAATAATATCAAATTAAAAACACCTCAATATCAGCATTCATAGAATTAAATAAAAAACAAGCTTTAAATTTTTTTAATACACACTAAATATGTGTCACAAAGCATTGTGCATTCGATTGTTTAATGTTCAATTATTTGGAATGTAAGGCACAAAATAAATAGACTGAGAATTCACAGGAATTTTTGGACTAGTTTATAATTGACATAAAAGTATAAATTATATATGTTCAAATAAAGCATTTGAGTATCGGTTGAAGTGAAACATCTTATGAGTAATTATCATTTGATCGTAGGTCATTTTCTTGTCTTTATAAATGTCTTTGAAATGTTTGTAGTCCCAGTAGAATACCCACCCACTTTAATATACTCACACTATATACTGTACTATAAATGGATTCATAGGTTTTGCTGACTTCTGTACACCATATATATTTACATAGGTGTAACTCTCCCTTTGAGTAATGTCATTTAGTTGAGATCAGCTGTAAAGTAAAGTTTTGTCTCTCTCTCTCCCAGGATAAACGTTTAATCATCATGCTGAGCAACTGCAATCACACTTTGGAAGTAGTTGTACCTCGCATTATTGAAAACCTAACCAAGCATGGCTACGTGGAGATGGAGAAAGCTTTGAAGGTAAATTAAGCATTTTAGTGCCAAGGCCATTCAGGAGTAATATCTTAATCGCACACATTGTACATAATTTTAATTTAGACATGACATACACTTATTAGACTATTCATACATTTTTTTTAATTTAATGGTTACCAAGAAATAATTTTTCTTTACCTTCGATTTTTCTGGATAATAAGGAAGCCCAATGTTTATATTTATCCCAATCCAAGGGTCCGGGTTTAATTGCAGGCGACTGTGTTGAGCACATGAGAAACACACTGTGCACTCATTTTCCTCTTCCCTCCCATATGCAAGGGTGCCAGCATATTCTGCTGGGGTCATAAAGCTACGTCAGACAAGCATCCTGTCTAGAAGATGGTGTCAAAATCATCTGTTCCACTTCATGTTACCAAAATTGGGAAAAGCTCTGGCTCTGTGGGCCTCGTAAGCCTTGAAGGAGCTTTTAGTTTGGGATTTTTCTCCCTAGAGGTGTGAGACCTATAATCCATTACCCAAGTATAAATAATATTAGGTAGCAAATAACTCACCATGATGAATAGCCTTTACATTACTCTGGCTCTTTTTATGATGGGTTTTCAGGGAAAATAAAAATTATGACTAAAATTGATGGATCCATGTTGAAAATTGCTCATATAGGCGTTCCTTAACCTTCATAGTGCAGTGAGCCACATACGTGGCTGTCAGGTAAGAGTGCGATGAGCCACGTATGTGGCTCAAAACTTGGCACCTCATCTTACTTGACTTACTTGACTTAATCCTCTTCGTTCTCGGAGGAGCATAGGGCTGCAACCACTGCTCGCCAACGGACATGGTTCTGAGCAATTTTCTTCATCTGGGGCCACGAAAATCCAGTCGTTTTTGACTCATCCTCTGTGCATTTCCTCCATGTTTTCTTTGGTCTTCCAACCCTCCTCTTCCCTTGTGGATTCAAGTCCAGTGACTGTCTTGTGATGTTACTCGGAGGCTTTCTCAAAGTGTAGCCAATCCAACCCAATTTCCTTTTTTATATCAATATTCATGTGCGTTTGGTCTTTTCCCACAGCTTCCCATTTGAGATGTTGTCCGGCCACCAGAATATAAAACAGGCATTTGTTGATAAAGGACTGCAGTTCTTCTGTTCTATTTCTGGTGACTCTCCAAGTTTCTATAACCATATATAATATACGATTTCTGTACCCGTATATAATATAATATTTCTACAGCATTATATAACAT
>JBDFRD010013888.1:0-15817 GCA_039654405.1 Bullina lineata | reverse complement strand
GAGAGAGAGAGAGAGAGAGAGAGAGAGAGAGAGAGAGAGAGAGAGAGAGAGAGAGAGAGAGAGAGAGAGAGAAACAGTACTAAAAAACAAAGAAAAAGCAAAATATATTTTCACAAGCTTTTACTGTTTTTTTTTTCATTCGTTTCATGCTGATGTAATGATACATGAACAAATCTGTCAACAAATTCTACGCCAAGATATGTTCTGAAAGACAGTTACATAAAATATATACATGTGCAATTGGCCTTTGAGAGATGAATGATGACTGATGTGATTTTTTTTCTGACATATTATAATATTATATGTGTATTATGTTATATAACATATGTTTATTGCATGTTATTCATTATAGACAATGCTGAAGAGCTGAAGTAAAAGCCCATTTCCAATAGAATAGTCAATACTGCCAAGTCGTTGATTTTTTTTTTTTAGTTCCTTTTTTTTTGTTTTGTTTATTTTTTGATGTGAGGAAAAAAAAGACACAATTATATATCTATATCTTTATATTATATACACACACACACGTCCATGTAATAAGTAGTGTCAGCATCCAAAGCATTTATTCACAATATTACAAATGTCTATTTATCTCAAACTGATCACAGCAAATAAGATTTCATTATTTTTATTAAATCCAGTTGATTGGATTTAGTTAGTAGGCGACGTTCAGTTCAATTCTTCTAAAACATCTCAAAAAGAAGTTGTGCCACTCCTAAGATGTCATGCCAACAATGGACGCCGAAATAGTCCAACTAGTTTTGAGTTACCATAGCCCATTAAGAATCCACAACCACTGACCTGTTATTGAGAGAATAAAGACATGATAGGCTATGTAGAAAACTCCAATCATGGTCAATTCTGACAGGAAGAAATCACGTCAGTGTTATCTTACTCGAATTCCAGACAACTGAGATGGCAATGAAGCAATCCAAGCAACACAAAAATTGTCCATTTGCGTGATTTTAAAAACCTTCTTACAGACTCTTCAAGTTCTTTACATATCTTGTCATCTAAATCTCAGACATGCCAACCCCACTTGAGGCTTGGAGTAATCATGAGCTGAACTTGCAGTAAAACAAGGACCCAAAAGAGTAATTTTACCGCATACAAGGATAATACCAGAGAACGAAGAACGCAAAGGCAATAAGATTTAAAAGCATATATTCATTTCTTCCTTGCCGTAATTCTCACAGCTCCCCGTCCTTTCTTACAGCGAACCCGTAAAGTTGGCATGTCTGAAATCCTGTTTTAGACAATAGGTAATTTCGATTACATCCTATATGTCAGGCAACAACGCACACACACACAAAAAAGACAACTCATTTTTGACATTATGTATCGACATTGTCTGAAACAAAAAGTTCATTGTTGTTTCTATCCAGCTTACTCACACACCATTTTGGATCCAACAATTTCAATTGTAACTTCAAATCAAAGTGCCAGCAAACTGAGACTGAGATCCCGCGATAAAAAAGGTTTTACTAGTTTCAGGCTGCTTTTAGTCATTTAGTCCTTAACAAAAATCCATGCTTGAAAGGGCAATCTGAGCAAGAACGTAGTACTTTTATCATCAAATGCATCTCTCTCTCTCTCTCTCTCATACACACACACACTTTTACAGTATCATTACTTTGGTCCATTTGAAATATATTCATGAACAAGTTTCCTCTTAAAAAATCATTTTCAACAGACAGAACACTTGTCCTGGAAGCAATAATCAATACTGACAACTCTACGAATCGTATATCAACATTATAAAGGGATTCAGATAAAAACAAGTACATGTACCAGCAACCCACCGCATGACCAAACAAAAAAGACATAAGAAAACGTGGCTAAAAATCAACATACTCGAAAGTATGATGACACGTAAACTAATTTAAAAATAAGTTTATGATATTATTTACTGTGAATTCATCTGGTCTAGCTCCTCAGCATTTATGATATAATAAATACAGCTGCTCTACTTCTTCAGTACACTTACTTTTTATGTTAAACAAAAACGTGATGGTTGAATACGTATGCAAAACATTACAGATGATAAACCTGAAGACTACGTAATTATGAACAGCACAGATTTCTCTTGCTTTGTTTAAAAATTTCCATTTCACTTTGAATTGTAGTTATAGTTGGGAAAATGGGATGAAAGACTGAATGACGACGAGAGTAACATGTGAAGTGAACTGACATAATGTTATCTGATACAATGAGCACTAAAGAAAAACACTGCTCTAATTATGAATACAAATTATAATCATTTTAACATCAGTCAATGCTAATAAAGGAGAATTTTTTGTTTGTTTGTTTTTTTAATGATCACACCATACGCAGTGTATTAGTCACAGTGTGACTGGCATGCGCCTGTCACCAAGTCCCATCTCCATTCTCATCACACTTAATTAACCACACTTAATTTCACTTAATTAATCTCTTTCAAACTGGAATGATTGGCATTTTGATTAATTTCTCTTTGAATTTATCTACCCTTTTTTTGTTTCTATTAAAAAAAATGCTTACTGAAAAAGAACTGGATTGGAGCAATGACATCTTTCAAACTGGCTAACAAGAGACATCATTTATCTATTTGACCCTTTAATACATATAGACATAAGCAGCATGGACAGGCAGAGGCACCAGCAACAATCATACTCTTTAGATATGGACACAACAGTACAAAATAAACAATAATAATACTTTAAATTGATACATACATGTAATAGATTTTCATGATGGTGTTCTTGGCTTATTCTTCGCAGCAAATCTTTAAGGTCTAGTTATGGTGAAATGGAACAGTCCGAGGTCAAACGCGCTTTGACTCTGTGATATGTAACTTTATGCTTAGCTATGTTTAATGGAAGCACTTTCTCTTCATTTTGCTTTAAAAACAGAAAGTTCATTTGAAAAGGTAAAGTGGGGAAAAAAAAAATGTGGCTACATTATTGCCTTCCGTGCTCAATTATTATGTTACAAATAGAATGCATTATTCATTTAAATTGAATTCAAGATTTCAAAGATCAAAGACAAACGGAATGACACCAAACCATATGCTGAATGACATTATAAGTTAAGTGAGTATTGAAACAGATTTTTTTTTCACAATGTTCTTCACGATTACAGCCATAAAATGCATTCTGCCACTAACTTAATGGAATAAAAACCAATCAGATCACTCTGGCTGTGGTAAAGCATCTGTAAAGAATAATCCATGTTCCCTGAAACTAAATGGAGATTTACAATAATACAAATTATTTCATTCTAAGTTCAAGACATTAAGTCATCAAAAAAATATACACATTTAAGTCTTACCACCTAGCAGGACAGATCATAATAATGATGCAATGCAAGAAAAGTTATTTTTTCATTCTGCCTCTAATTACATTTTTATGATCTCAGATCTTAATTCTGCTGCTTCTCTACAACGTATACAACTGACATTTTATAAATTAACTTGATACCTGACTGATACCAGCTGAACAAAAGGAAAATGCATTTCATTATACCTGCGGTGAATATTATGCTATAACACCTGGATTTACAAATGCCTTCAATTACTTGAAAACGTGAAAATTCTATCCTCAGTACATACTTGAGGAATGAAGTCTTACCTGAGATAAGGATTAGTTACATTAACATAATTGCAGACTTGTGAAGAGAACCTCAAAGGATTGGCTATTTACCTTTACAAGGCATCCTTCTTTTCTTTTTCACTTAATAAATAAACTTGAGATACACAAATTCATCTGAAACCTTCACCTACAGCAGCCTTTACTGTTCTTGTTAATTTCTTATGTATTGAAAGAAAAAAAAAGCATGCAATATTCAGGAAATTTCTTGGATGGTAATTCCACTGAATTACGGCTGATTTGCATTATATTTATTTCCATGTATTCATATGTTACAAGCACACTTTTTTTTCACTTCCATACTACAGATGCACAGATCAGAACACTTTACAGCATTAATAGACATTAAAATAAATTGACTGTGCACCCATTACTTCATTCAAAACCATTTTCGTGCTTCCGTAAAAAGAAAAAGGAAAAGTGAACACACACACACACATTCAGTCACCAATACTTGTAACAAATTAAACTGTGCATAAATCGGTGTCTAATTTAAACATCCTCTTTGCACTATCACACACAACAGGCAACCTGTTCTCACAAAAATGCATCAAACAGCAGAGTACAAGCACGACCAGCATGCTAGAGGAACTTTCTCCTGCTTCAAATTCCTTTAAATCGTTTAAATCACTTAAACGTCAATTGGTTTTCACACTTTATAAATACATTAGCCAATCCATCAACTCTGCAGTGTCCATATTGTTCAGGGATAAACAAAGCAATTTAGGGTTTAATTAAACTGATTATTAACAAATTCCAACTTATACATAAATATGAGTAAAACTTATACACAGTTTTATGTCGTAACTGCTTCAGCCCACATTCATAAAGCCTGCGAAGGCCAGTACCTGCTTCTTTACACCAAAAAAGTTCTATGTACCTACTTTGGAAGCACCACTGATAAAATAGTGCAGTTCAATGGCAGATGAAAAGGACAGGATAGAAGGTCAAAATAGAGCAACATTTTAACAAAATTCTAGAGCTGCAATGTATTTTTCATTAAACTTGTTTTTAGATCTGCTGGTTTGACACTATTAACAGTACAGTAGTGACCACTGACAGAGCAAATGACTCTAGTCAAGAGACATAATACAATGGAGATGGGCAGAGAAAAAAATGAATGCCTTGATCAAAGGGGAAGATGGGGTGAACCTGGAATATACTGCACAAATAACCCCACCACAGAAATGGCTGAAGAAACCTTTATAATACATTCTAAAATTGATAATGCTGCACCACAAGGCAGAAACCTGTCACAGGTAATTGATGGCACGACATCAGTCAGTCAACACATAGGCTTGAGTTCTCCCTCGTTCACACAATCAATGGCAGTGTGCCAACGCAAACAAAACAACCAGTGGAATGGTGGTGACAGAAAAATCAACATTTCTTGCTGTTTTCGCAAATGAGAGAGATTTAAAAATCCCCCAAAACACACTGCAATTTTTGATGCAGGCACATAAGCCATTTTATACACATCAATGTTATAAGGCTATGAGCTGTGAACAACTTAATGATTTAATGTGAGTAGGACACAAAGCTATTGCCAAACTATAAGAGGTACACCTGTTGTGAAATAAAAATAAAATAAAAAAACCAACTCATCAAGATAGTATTAAAAAGAAGATTGAACAACAAAAGCATGAGTGCATAAGTTATTTGTTTCAAAGTAAAGAATATTCCTTAAGAAAAACGTATTGTCAACGTATTGTCGTAACAGAGTAGCTTGTGATTTCATGCTAGAGTCAATCCTTCTTCAGCCTCTAAGGCACATCAACTTAACACTATTGTACCGGTAGTACTTATTTCAAGTATTTAGTACAAGATAAAAATCTAATATGAAAAGAAATGAAGTAGAATTTAAATCTCATTTCTTTACAGTTGGGCGAAAAACAAGAATACAAAAACATGTTATACAGCAAAGATTAGTCTCAGATTCTACAGATACATACATTCGAGTAAGTCGAACAAGAACTTATAAGAAATGAAAAGCCACACAGCAGGGGCAAGATTTTTTTCCACCACTACAAAGGTGATAGAAAAGGAAAATACGAAAAGCATCAAAATTAAGTCTGTTCTTTCAATAACTGTGGACAGATAACAGGAATGATACTTTAATAATGTGTTTGATAAGTGACATTCGTTATTTCGAAATTTAAAAAAAAGGGAAAAGAAAAGAAAGCTTTAAAAAGAGGGGTATACTCCTTATAATTTCTGCAAAATGCACACACACACACATACACACAAAAAAGGGAGCAGGCTGGCATCCGACAAAAAATCCCAAAAATTCAATTCAACTTTTTTTTGGAATTATTTCTTTGTTCATTTATCTTCCTCACTACATAAGACAGAGTGATAATATCTCAAAACACTTCAAATCAACAATCAATATATAAATCAAAATTTTTCTTTTTCATGACATGACTGGGAACACACATTGTTGTTCCAATCACTTAATTCATTTCAAAATATCAAATTACATTAAATGCTGTCAGTAGTACCAGTTATATGCAATGTACGTTTCCTTCCATGTTAAGATTACATCAGTTATTAAAAATCTTAAAACCACTTTCACACTGTTCCAATAAGTTATGAAATTGATACACACATGTATACGAGAAATATTGGTAAAAGCATATACCACACAGTGGTCAGTAATGAAGATATTATTCAGTGAGGAAACAAGAAAAAAAAAATCCCACCAAAACCTGCAATAAGATTACAGCTGGAGAACATATATGTTAGAAATCATAATAAGTTCATGTCCAAGAATATTTACAATAAGACTAGGTGATAAAGGAGCTTTGATCCATTTTGGAAACAGCGTTGAGGAACCGTTTACATTGAAATGAAAGACGATGCATGATAGCGGCACTGGTGCACATACATCTCTCTCACAAAGAAGGATAAATCAAATCCATGCAGAAATACGTCATTATCCACAGTGCAGAGGAATGCTGTACAGTAAAGCATCTTGTAATTTTCGTGCTTTTTATACATTTGCCAAAGATAAACAATGGAATTCCCCCCAACCATTCTATGAGAGGCAGAAACAAAACACATAAACACCTTTTCCAGAAATGAGGGAAAAAAACATTATAAACAGATTCCCAACAGCTTGGATAAAATGTTTTCATCCCAATAAAAACAAACTCTGTCTTAAACCCATTCCAGAAAATAACAATAAATGCTGAGAAATTTTTCAATTCATTCGCAACCCAAGTTTTAGAGCATAAAAAAATTGATCACTCTATATTCCTTAGACTAAAGGTTAGAATGCCCTTCACTTAGTTCAACATCAGACAAAGCAGCACTCTTGATTTGAGAGCCTGTGTTTTATTCTAAGTTTGGTCCACAGCTGAGAGAAAAAGCAATTAGACCCAGAAAAATTAAGCATTATAGTGATGGAATAGAAGATGAAAAGAGGCTGGCTGTTGCCATTAAAGTGATGCATGTATTTTTCTTGCTTTGTCCAAAATTGCCAGTATGGAACTGAGGCAAGTCTCAAAATAGTAAAACGATGAAATTAATAGGAGGTGTAAAATACTGCGTCACTGCCCTTGAAAACTACTTATCTATATGGCTCTTTTCATCTTCCACAGACGGTCGAAGCAGCTACAGCCCTGCTTTGCCTGGGCAGCCTCTCAGAACCAACGCTATGCCCACAGGCGTGTTCCCCTCTCGGTCATTCTAGTTTTATTCCAAAGGAAAGACAACGTCAATACGTTTGGAACTAGTCTGACTTGCAGTCCAGATAGAGCGCGAGACCTTCATGGGTAGAATTTTTGAAATTCAGAAATTTTGCCCAGAAAGTGGCACTGGCCTACTCTTGTACAATTTTAGGCTTTAATGTGTGTAACGTACACATGGGATCTCAGATTTTATAACTCATCACTAATAGAGCTCGGTATTCAGACTCTGCACTATCCACTTGGAGCGAGGGGTGAATAAAGATCAACAAATTTGCAGAAAAAAAATCCTGCCACGTAAGGGAATCAAACTCGGACACAAGTGCTAAGAAAGTGAACACCTTACTGGCTGAGCTATTCTGTCCCCCTTATCTGGACACTGTCTTACTATGATCTTTTTTTTTATTCTTTCTGAGCTGCTGACTTAGAAAATTAATTTCCAATAAAGAATAAAAACAAAACTAGTATACAACTCTTCAAAAATCTTCAGTCAGAAGCAACGTCACTCTTAACACATTAATGCTCATGACAAATTATTTTAAGCTTTTCATTGTCACAACTTAGTATTGTTTATTGCACAGTATCAAATCAGCTTAAAGAATAAGGACTTTCCCTGATGAAATACTATTCTGAGATTTGGCTGAAAAAGTTTGTTTGCTTTAATTTGCGCCAACCTGCATAAATCCATTTCAACAATTTGTGATGCATTTCTTTACATCCACTTCATTTATACATGCCACAAAGTTGAACAAGTGTTGTGAGAATAATTATCGACATTATTCATAGGAGCCCACATTTTGTTCTATTACAACTTAACTGACAACCCTCCTACTCAAAACTTTACGCACCAGATTTTTACAGCAACATAACGTATTTACAAATCTCAAAAAATGTACATTAAAAAAATGTTTTACAAGATTGCAGTAACTTATATATATACACAGTTTTTACACACACCGTTGTGGGACTCATCAACACAGAAAGCTATTCCTTCAGGACTATCAAGAAATCACACAGTCTGAGGGCTTGTGTTGTGCATTGTGCTCATGTTGGTCAATAACTGAGTCAATGTCTGGCCTTATAGACTGGACAATAGGTGAGAGGTTCCCTTCTTCTACTGACTGTGAATCCGTGGATCCTGTCACATCGAGGCTTAGGCTTGGAGCCTCTGATGTCTCTACCAACTTGCTCAGCATCTGGATCTCTCCACGAATTGTGTGCAGGAAAGGCTTGTAACCGAGGCTGGGGGAAAATAAGAATATCATGAAAGTTAAAAAAGAAGGCAAGAATATATGCACAAAGGTAATCTGTAAGGAATTTATTGTATGCAGTTTTAAAAATAAACTTGCATAATGTGACTAATAGTCTCACCCAAAGATAATACCATAGAGTCTCCACAAAAATGGAATTTAGATACCCGAAAGTTTGGGGATACCAACACAGCAATAATCAGTGCTCCCTTTGAGTACACCATGAAGAAAAAGAATCAATTTAGTATGCTTTAACTCAAAAACTGCAAAAGCGTGAAAATGAAAAACTGTTCAAAGATGTGATCTAAGTCACATAAATGACAAGGGTTCTAAAAAAAAAAAAAGATATTTTTTCTTGCAAATTTTATTTACTGGAGGTTACTTCGTCTTTAGAATTACAAGATTTTTCTAACTGAAATTAAGTTCTACTTTTCAGCATCCTTTCCAAAAGATAAAAAACATCAAAGAACTATTCCTATTTCTGACTTGAAGATGCTTTGTGATGCCATTTGACATTGAACTTTATTCAAACCACTCCAGCATTAAGGCCCAAACTGTACCTTCTATAAATCTTGCAAATTTATTCAAAATAAAGAATTTTAAGAAAAGAAACGTTTATCCATTGCATCTTTTCCACTGGCTCAAACAGTAATATAAAAATATGTTGAACAAATGCGAATCCAACATTACACTCCAAAACACGTTACAATAATGCCATGAAGATGTTTCTTCATCAACTCACCATTCAGTGTCTGCCCACAGTTCTACATAGCTCAGGCCTTCTCTCATACGGGCCACCATGTCCAGGGGAGTGTCCGTGAAACTGGCAGTATTGACCACTCGGATGACCGCAAGTTTGTCACGAAGTACAACAGACAAGATGAGTGCCCACTCCAAACATCCAGCCTCCAGCATGATGTGCAGCAAATACCTGCAACAAGATGTTTGTTGTGAGAACAAGTAAGTAAGTACAGTTCCTTTAAGGCCAATGAGGCCCATAGAGCCGGAGCTTATCCCAGTTTCGGTAGCGTGTAGCAGATGAATTAACTTCATCTACTAGAGACGCTAGTCTGTCGTAGGTTTACTTCCCCAGCAGAATCTGCCGGTCCCAATTTGCGCCTGGGTGGGGAGAGGGAAAAATGGTATAAAATGTCTTTCCCAAGGACACAACACATTCATCTCCCGGATTCGAACCCTGAACCTTTCATTTAGGAGTCCAACACTCTCATCGTCCGGCCATCGTGTCACCATTGTGTAGACAAGGTGATGACAATATCAGGAGTATCATCCAAAAAGCAGAATCCTAACTAATTGCTCCGCATGCCCTTAGGGTGGGTGGTTTGGTTGAGCTCATTGTGACAGTTTCTACCTACAGCCGTAACACTCATGACTGTGACTATGCCGAAAACTAAACTCTATAAACAACACTTTAATCTAGTCTGAGAAAGGCAAAACCTTCATCAAAAAAGACCTTGGTGAGCAAACACTTTTCAAATTTCCAACAAAACATGTTAACAAGTTTTTGGTTTTTTCAATAGAAAATCAGAAAGATCATGATCAAGCTTGAACACACTCACACACACTTAAAGATATTTCTTGGAAATTTCCTATCTCTGAAGTAGGATCATCAAGTGGAATCACATTACAGCACTTTCCTGAAAGAAGACTCGAAATGTGAAGGACTTACTCTAGCTCAACATGGGCCTGGTGTGGCCCTCGCATTGAAGCCACTTCCTGAGACAGACCTTCCAATTCTGAGGCCATCTGAGCTTCACTGGCCAGAGTTGCGTCGTTGACAACCTCATAGTCCCCGAGTAAGGAGCTGGAGTCAGAGATTTCAATTGTGGCTACACTGCTTTCATCAGCTGTTGATACAAGATTAAACAGCATTCATTAATAAAAATAAGAAAGACTTAGCTCTACAACAACTACTTCTACTGCTATTACTACTTCTAATAAAAATGATCATAATCATTTTAATACCATGGTTAAAACTTCTCTTTTAACCCCAGGGAAGATTTTTCAAACATATACATGAGGGGGTCGGACAATTGCACCTTTTGGGATAAAAAAAAAAAGCAATCACTTAAAACTATATGTGAGCAATTAGCCAGTAGGTCATTGATTTTTCTATTTGAAATTCTTTGTAAGCAAAAAAAGAAAAAAAAAGGAAAGAAAAGAAATCTACAATTGTATCACAAAATCAGAAACCACCAATTGTACCCTTACTGCGGTTGTGTTGAGGTTTCAGGAAAATATCATCTGTTGTGGCCTGAGACAAGACAGGATCTGACAGCCTGAGAGTGAGTGACGATGATTTGGGATTGCTGTGATTTGCTTGCAGTATAGAATCTTCCGTCAGCGTGCCCACAGGTTGGTCATCGGGAGAATCTAGCTCATCATCCTCCAGCAGTGATGATGACAATGACGATGAAGAGGCTGCAAGGAGAATAAGTAGTTCTAAACTGAGGCAAAGAGACAGCACCACTCCCACCTAAGCCAGTCAGAAAATTCAGCTATTAGTGGCCTAGAGTCATCAGGTATGGACAACTTGCAATATTCACCAAACCTCTTAGCTTTTTGTATGACTTCTCAGATGCATCTGTACATTCAGACATTACTGGCACACAGTTTAAACCTATAGGAGCACTATGCAGAGATACTTTCAATGTATTAGAACTCAATGAAGCCTGACACCGAATATACTCAGTCATCACAAGGCTGTGCTGAGGCCTAATGCCAACTATTCCGAAATAGCTCATCAATCAAGACAGGAAGCAGTTGAATCCAATTTCCATCTTTAATTTTGTCTCAACCGGAAAGAAGCCATGAGCCAACCCAACCGTTGTTTACATTTCAAAATGAGGCCCATAACAAAGGGGAATAACTCAAATAAATAGCATAGACAAATTAAACTTGCTTATCGTACATGACTAATACATGAGAAGCATAGTAGCCGAAGAAAGTATTTTTAACCCAAGTACAAGACTTAGTGAGGTAAAAAAGATGAAGCCAGACTTAAATTTAAACTCTATGATGTCCACAATCCCATACCAACCTAAAGGCAATGATTTTAATGAGAACCTTACCAGCAAGTGTCTTTTTCAGCTGATGGAGAGCACTTGTGGATAAGATGGGCATGGGCCACTCAAACTGAGAGTGAATCTCCCTCAGGGCCGTCACAAAATCTTCAACTTTCCCTGCCCGCACTCTGCAAAATGTTAAACAGAGATTAATAAAAGCTGCTTGACCAAAATTAATTATGGTGTACCACTTTTTGCTTTATTGGAAAACCTTTATAAATAATGTCTTACCAGATATGTTTTTTTTTCCTTATAATTTTCATGTTCATCCCACAGCTTCTTTCTGATAACAACAAAAGTGTTGTCATGCAAACTGTAGGTCCTATTTTCCATACATGACATAATTTTCCTTCATATACATAATACTGGATCTAATTTTTACCTGCATCAAGATGTTACTGATACTTTTGTTAAAAAAAAGAAAGAGCAAAAAGAAAAAAACTATTAAAAAATGTATGGCATTTTATATTGTTATATTCATCGTAGCACACAGTATGAATAAGGAAGAATAAGAGAAACAAGTGCTAAAAATTAACATAAGTTTTGTGATCCAAAACATTGCATTCCCATTTCTTTGCTCAACTTGTAACCCAAGTGCCACAATTTCCTCCTCAGCTGAATGGGTGAATCCTCTATTTTCACCTTTCACTCAAATACCTTTGATTCAACTCTTATGTAAAAACATCTATACATATACACTTCTGCCTGAAATCCATTTACCTTTCCCTCTTTAGCCAAGAGACCAGGTGAAAATCTTCCATGTTTGCAGAGAAATATCCCAAGGTGCGGATACGGTTTGAAGCAAATAATTTGCGGGCATGGCGGCACAGGATCATGTCAATATAAACCTGCTCGGCTGTTGGCTCCGGAGGCTTTGTTTTTGATGTAGGCCTACAGATGGAGAGAAACAAGAGATCAATGACAAGTGAGCTGTGAAAGTCCATTTAAAAAGTATAAGAATATTACATTTTTTTAAAAACTTATTACTTAGCAAAAATAAAAAAAACATCTATTATGGAATTTCCATCACATGTAAAAACAATTCAAAATAAAAGCATGCTTTGATTTTTAAAAAAATGAATACTTCATTCCTCGTTTAGAATCCTAATGTAGAAAGCACCCAATCCTATAAATGATAAAATAAAAAATATTGTCACTGGCCGTCGCTATCTACAATGGAATATTATACAACATTGCTCAATAGGTGGAAAGCAACCGGAAGCAACAACATACACTTTAAGAATTTATATACATTTTGAAAAATAAATTCCTTTGACTAACCAATCCACTAATCTTTTTCCAGCGTTGATCAGGGAGTCTGACATTGTGTGCTTTGCCTTCTCCTTCGGCCAAGGCATTTCACGAGGCTCTGCTATACTGGAGGTTCTCAGTCGGCCCACGTTGGATACATTTGTGTAATTGTAAGCATTGTGGTTTCCAGGGGACATGGGTGGGCTGGCCGAGTAGGTAGGGTAAGGGGTGTTGCCTGACAGCCGTGAGATAGGACTGGTTGTAGACGAACTAGTGGGGGAGTCTCCAGCCTCGTTAGAGTCTTGATAGCAGCGAGAAGGAAAAAGAGAATATGTTAGTGCATTTATTTTTGTGTAGAATCCCGTCCTTAAGACAACAAACTGGGATGGAATCATGCATATGATTAATGTTCGTTGGCTTAACCCTTTCACTGCCAGTTATCTGTAGCTTAATCCTAGAAAAAAAAAGGATGTTTGTTTTGCGTGTGTGTGAAGATTTTTATTTAAAAAAAAACCCAACATATTTCATACTCCTTATTTTTGTTAGAAATCTAATTGTAGTGTAGCAAAAAAGCAGGTGTCCTGGTTATTCATTAACTAAAATATTAATGTTGGCAATAATTAGCAAACGTGGCACTCTGTTTGCTTTTCTTGATCAGTGCAATTGGCAGTGAATGGGTTAAGTCTCATATTCGTAATACAGTTGTTAATATTCTCTCAAATGTTCGCACCTATTGCTTTGAGAAAGCGGACAAGATCCCGACACAGTTCCCAGTAGCCTTGATCCAGTGCAGAGTCCAACAGAATGGTGGCATGCTGGGAATCACAGACAGCACAAAATAGAACAAAGTTCAGTTAACTATCAGGGTAAACAGT
Organism: Bullina lineata; assembly: GCA_039654405.1. Lineage (NCBI taxonomy): Eukaryota > Metazoa > Mollusca > Gastropoda > Bullinidae > Bullina > Bullina lineata. The sequence continues at coordinate 2,046 of JBDFRD010013888.1, read as the reverse complement.
ATTCATGGTTTCTCAATCAGTATTTTCAGAACACATGCTCACCTAGGTCTTTGTCACTTAAGACAAAGAGAAAATGTTTCTGAATCTCAACAGAAATAAATGGAATATAGTAGAGAACCTAACCTTTGATAATGAAATTAAAAATATAAAAATGAAAAAGCAGAGATGTACCTATCATTCATTTTTGTATCATGATACAAAAACATTAATAATACTACTAATAATAATATTAATGCTAATACTGCTACTACTACTAATAATAATTATAATAATAATAATAATAACAATCAATCCTTACTTGTCTGCTCACAATCGGCTTCTCTAAGTTTTGTAAGATAATCAGGTAACTGGCAGCAGTCTGGAGATCTCTGTTTAGCAAACACTCCTGTAAAAAGGAACATGAAATATTACGACAATCCCCCACAAAAACCAGAAAACAAGAAAGCCGTTGGGTTCCTTCTTCAGATCCTATTTTGCTGTGAGATTCTTCACTTCTTTGAATATCTTCCAAGTCAAATTATTCATATCCTATCCATGGATATTGAGCAAATATAAAAAACAGTAGTTTGGTGTTACATACATAATTATTTGAATCAGCTGGGAGCCAAGTAAAGTACATGAATCAACACTACACACACAATTAAAGCCAATTAAAATTAAACCCTAACCCTAACCTTTTGTAACACTAACTAGCCAGTTTGAAATCAAACCTCAAATAAGTCCTTGGGATTGCCCACAGTTGAGAATAGATATGGCCATAAAGCCACTTCAGTCTTGCGGGCACAGTGTACAATGGTCTGAAGGAATTCAGGGAACTCTTGAATAAATGCAACAACTCGAGGCAGTAAAGGGTCTGAGGAGTTCAAAGAGATGATAAAAGAAAAATATTTTACTGAAACGCACTATAGATGAATGCAACATCTCAGGAAGGTTGTCTGTGCAGTTCTCTGAGATAAAAAGAGAAGATAAATTATTATTTCTAAGTTCATGTTTGTTTAAGCAGGTGAAAGATATCGGAAATGAGCATCTTTACATATGCCTACTAAATTAACAATACTTACTGCCCAGTCTTGATGCAATGTCTTTTAAATTATTTGATCACCTCTATAAACAGATAAGTAGAACTGGAAAGGATATTAAAATATTCTACACATCTCAAACTTGAGAAAAACAATGAACTGCAGTTAGATAATCTTTTTTTTTTTATTATTATTCAATATGCATGAGATGTGTCAACGAAAGAAGAGGAGTAACTTTAATTAACTACTATTACAATTCAGATGTGGATGGAGTAACTCATTTAAACCTAAAAAAAAAGATCTTTATGATGGGATGTGGTGGGATTCACACCAGAAATGAGGTACAAACACGACATACAATCCCTACCAGGAATAGGCTCTTTCGATGTGGCTTCATCCTCTAATACTTTGTGCAAAAGTAATTCCAAGACGTGAGGGAAGTAGGACAACTCCTTACAGCTCCTTGCAAGATCAAGGGCATTCACACCCAGACTAAAGTTTGAAAAACAAACAGCACATACAAAGTTAATCAGATAGTATTGGTAAAGAAACCACCATAAAAAATTCTTATGAACTAAATTATGAAGCAGCACAGGACCCCCAACAATATGAATGCCCTAAAGAATATGAGGGAGCCATTAATTTTAGATTTGTTAAAGTTCCAACATCACTTGTGGCGGATCAGTATCAAATGTTTTATATTGTACAAATCACATTCTTAAAACTTCATACATATGATTGTTACTACTTACTTTTATCAATAAGCAAAAGCATTAACATCTAATGCTAACCAAATTAAAATCATGTTTCAGTTTTTTATTTATTTAAGGTTTTATCACACATTCAAAAATTTCTTGAATCACAGAGAGTGAAGAGTATAAATTAAAAAAAAAAAAAAAAATTACGGAGTAAACGTTTAACATTGTGTAGATATAATTTTCTATTTCTAGTTTTAAAAAGAGAGAGAGAGAGAGAGAGAGAGAGAGAGAGAGAGAGAGAGAGAGAGAGAGAGAGAGAGAGAGAGAGA
>JBDFRD010013777.1:0-15834 GCA_039654405.1 Bullina lineata | reverse complement strand
GAGAGAGAGAGAGAGAGAGAGAGAGAGAGAGAGAGAGAGAGAGAGAGAGAGAGAGAGAGAGAGAGAGCATTATGTATTATTGTGAGAGTTATTTGTAGATATGATACAAATTGAGTAATTTGGATTATAAATGATATGGACAAAAGTGTATGTTCTATGTTACATGTATTTTTGAAAATAAACTGGGTTGGGGTTTTATTCAATTTTATTAGTTCTGTATCTTTTGTCTTACTGCAATACTTTGTTATGTAATTATAATATGGCCTTTTTTAAGGACGTGCTTGTCATTTCAGTGATTCAATGTTTTCACAAATTTGTTATTCTCTTTCTCTCTCTGAGATATCGTAGAAAAACTGGAAAGAAAAAAGAGAGTGAAAAGGCAGAGACAGGAAATGGCAAGCTGTATAAAACTAATAAAAGTGAGGAAAGAGGAAGTGAGACAGCAAGAGAGAGAATTTCAGCAAATACATGTACCAGTAATAACAAAAAGTCCAAATAATGTGTTCCTCCAAGACATATTTAATGTTATTTCATCATAAATATCCCTTTTTCATTATATAAATTAATCAAATTAAATACATTCTAATTTGTTCAGCAAAGTATTTTGCCAGTCACACATATGTAATAGTAATAATAACTCATGGGCACAAAAATATATTTTCTCAGAAATATTTGTGTGATTCAGATCAAACACCTGTATCAGATTTCAATTCAAGGTAATAAATTACATCAAGGCTTCAACTTTTTTTTGCATCCCTATTGTTCACCAAGATGACACAGATAACGAGTACATGAAAGTGCAAACAGAACTTTGAAAATCTGCCAATAATTTCAATATAACATGTGAATTTTGACATGCATTAAAAGGTCCATTCCCTGAGATTCAAATGTATATTATGTGCACATACATGGGAAGCTATATGGCACAAGTCATGGCAATCGATCCGACACTACATGTATAAAGGTAAATGCCTACAATCCAAGACATTTGCATAAATGCCCACATTTTTTTCACAGTTACTAGCACCATGGATTCTTTACGCATGTGTCACTTCACTCATGCTTCTAATATGACTACAGTACACCTCGGACTCAACAAACTAGTTCGGTCATTTTTAAAAGTTCGTTGGAGCCATGGTCATAAGCACTCCAAAGGAAGTAACCAAAGTAAGTCAGGCTGCCACCCCTTCCCCTCCCCTCTGTTCATCATTTTCTCCCTGTGTGTCCATACCTTGCCCTACCTCTATTACATGGCATAATACATGTACATGTATAGCCTACGGTACACTTATTTACTTGTCAGCCCACAGCAGACATTTTGAATTTCAACTAGATTTCTAATCAGACAAGCAATTTATTGTGAGCTTGCCTACACTTCTGGTTGGAACCGAGGGTGGGTCTGAGATAGTTCGTTTGGTAAAAGATATTTAATAAAGTCAGTGAAGGAACAGAAACGGATTTTTCTCTGTTCGTTGAATGCAAGGTGTTCTTTGAGTCCGAAATCACTGGATTCGAGGTGTACTGTAATAAGTTTGGAGTTGGATGCGGCCCTATGCTCCACAAGGCGCAAAGAGGTCAGTGAGAAAAAAAAAAAATCATTTAAATAAGTACATTACCGGTATAAAAAAAAATGTCAGTTGTAATTAGTTGTAGGAACAGAACCCAGAAGCTCTGACTCATTTGTATCTTGCTAAATCAAATGCTTGGACCTGAACTCACCAAAGAAGGCGTTTCCTAGCACTTAAAGAAAATGAAAGTAAGTAAGTACACCCAAGAATCTTTAATGATTTTCAAAAGACAGAATTAAATACTGAACGTTAACACTAACTTTACAAAAAATAGAAACAGCATAGAAAATTTGATTTTTAAAGAAATGGTTCTATGCTCAGATGCACATACCAATCTAATAAATACAGAAAAATTAGCTTTTGCTTCAACTGTCCAGCCGTAAGCGGTAAGCTAAAAAGTGTCAACAAAATCTAAGGCTAGTGCTGCACTACGATTTTACAGTCGGCCAACAAAACAGTTGAAACTGTGTCGCCGAGTTGAGGTACACTGGGCCCTACCTCACCATGTCTAAACAGTAGGTTGATTTTTTCCATCGTTGACGTGGTACATTTTTGTAATTGCAAACATGGATGTGACAGAAGTTCCTTGTGTTTGTGCTTCGATGTTTTCCATTCAGAAAAAGAAAAGTCGAAAGTGGTTTTGGGTTCATCCCATCATCTGTCGGCGATTACTCAAAGGGCAATTTTATAGCCCTTACCAGGATCTCTGAGACCATCCCAAAATGTTTTTTTGGTATTATAGAATGAGAAAAGAAAGTTTGGACGCTCTTCTGCTATCAGTAAATCTGTGGGCAAATGTCGTTCTCCGGTACCACTAGGATAGTAGGAATGTAGTGTGTAGCTAATGTGTGTACACATCATTGTCAACTCAACTATCTAGTTATGGTGTGGGAGATTACTCTACTTTCCTACTGGAGCAATAAAATCGGCCAACGGTTGAGTTGAATTCCGCTTGTTCCCCGGCACAAATTTTCATGACCAAATAACTGAGTTGAACTGGTGCAGTAACCTATTATTTTCATTAGCCGAATTTCATCCTCCCAATAAAACTGTTGGCCGACTGAAAAATTGTAGTGCGGTACTTCGCCCTTTACAAAAATTGGAAAAATCCCAGACATTTAAATCATAGTATACATTACAAGGTCTAGAGTACAAAAAAAAGTACACTCGATGCATTTCTTCACTGCACCAGCATCAAATTGGTCAAAGTGGTGTATTACATGTGTATACACAGTGCCTTGAGTGAGGCTTATAAATTATATAGATGAAGAATAACTTACACATTAATTACTAATTCAGTGTCTCCAATTCAACATAGCTGTCATCAGATTCATTTTCTCCCAAACAAAAGAACATGTCATTCAATCCATCAAAAGATTCTTACATAAAAATAATAGTATACATAGTCCAAAATTGCTGCTTTGAATTCAAAGGTCATTTGTAATATCGTAGAATTCAACAATACTGAACACAATGGCATAAAAGACTAGGTAATGCAAGAACAGTAATGCTTTTAAAATTGAAACTGCCAACCTGAATCGATGCAAATGATTTCTCCAATGAATTATTATTCTTTACTCTAATTATTTTCCCTAAATCTACCATGGGTCTGCAGTTCTAAAACTGAAAAAAGGGTCATGTATGTTTTGTTTTTTAAATGAAAGTTTTACTTTTATTTTAAAGGATGATGAGTTGCATTTTATTATAACTGAGGTCAGGTCACCCCAAAAAAGACGAAGACTGCACAATCACATTGCGCTGGTCAATGTTACATGAAGGTAACACACAAATAAATATGTACATGAACTAGAATGTCATAAGGGGGCATAGTAAACTGGAGATGGTGTGATGAAAAAGGCTGCAGTTGTCAAATCTGGCCCAGGAAATTAAAATGTTACATGTATCTTATAAAATGATGCTATTCGTCCCAAATCTTTAAACTAAGCAGACTGCACTGTTTCACAACCTCTGAAGGCCTGGTGGCAGTTAATGAATAAATTTTAAAAAATCGTTATCTCCAAAACTTCATCTTTACCTTTGTTAAAATACTAGGTGAAAAAATGTAAAAAATACTTTGGGCTGTCATAATCTCGCACCCCCCCAATTGTCTACTGTATATATATTGAAATGGGAACGAATAGTAAAATAATCTGGTCTTAGCTTAAAGTATTCATCTTCTGTTGATATTGCAGCAGTAAACATTGTGTATTAAAAACAGAATATAAGATTGCTCATGACATTGTTTTTTAAGAAGTTACCATAGTGAAATTTATACAAAAAAAAGGTCTTTTACCAATAACAACACAAAATCAACCTCAATTGTCACAATAAATTGCAAAATTCCCGGAGTATATGTGCTGATTTTTTAAAAAATAACTTCTGAGTATCTGTAGTTGCAGGCACATCAGATTTTCAGTTGTGAGTACTGCAGATAATGAAGGTCTTTGAAAAGACGAGAGCCTCCCCGTGCAGTACATTTCATCGGCTTTTTCCCACATTCAGTGAAACCCATTTTGTAGAAAAATTTCACGGCTGCCTTTGCACCTTCAAGTCGAACGGGACGTTTAATACCAGTAGAGGCCATGACTTGAAGTGCTTCTCTCAGGAGACGAGAACCTAATCCTTGCTTCTGGTGAGATCGGTCCACAAATAGAAAGGTTATCTGGAATAAAAAAAAAGGCTTTGATTGACCATTTTTCATGAAAACATTCTTAGTTTTCTTTTAAAATACATGAGATCCTGCAATTCTAGTTTAAATCACTGTGTCAATTTTAAATATAATGTGAGAAAGACTGCATTTTACTACATTTTTACAAAAAATATAAAAATGAATTCCAAATATGGTGCACTGTCTAAAACATCTTCAACCTTTTTTTCCTCTTAGTAGTGATAGAATAGCTTAAATTTTATCTTTCTCTTAGGATCATAACAGTTCCTTTACATTTCAGTTTTTCAGTCAATGTGGTATTATCAATGACACAAAATCAAACTTTCACTCGGAGCAAGGAAAGAAAATCTTCATAAAAGCAAGAAGCTTTATTGGCCTTGAAATTCAGACACAGACGCTAAATTCACATCTTAAAGTTATCTGAAATGTCAGTATAGAACATGTACCTTATGATAAAAATCATCCATATACATGTCTTTTTGTAATGGAGCTCTCAGGGACTTGTCTGCGGCAACAAAAGTGATAGCTCCAATCACTTGAGGGGGGTTTTCTGAATCCATGTTTTTGGCGTAAGCCAAAATGATATTGTTAGTATCGGGCAAATCATACCGACACCCACAGACTCTGTGTGATAACTTGTTAAAATGGACATAACTGTCCTCCCGTACACCAATCTCTGTGTAAATTACAGGTGGTTTAGCTTCAACTGGTGGAAGCTTCCGAATTGCGGCCCAGTCCTGGAATGAGGAAAAGACAAATATATTTAAAAAGAAATAACACTTTTATTTTACCCAATTTATATTGTTATATTTTTACTTGCTATATTCAAGAATTCAATTTAAATCCAGCCGTCAAAACATCCAACCATATTTTGGAACACATAATAGACTTAAATATATGCGTGCAAACATTAGGTTATAATCAAAGTAGCATTTATTTTTCACAAATCACCATCAACAGCTGTGCACTTAGTAAAAAAAACTAATCGTTAGCTCACTTATACTGCCAGCGAAGACAACAGCCATAAAAATCTATATATTTCTTAACTTCTTAACCTTTCATCAACAAACACATATATATCAAATGATGGACATTTCAAAAAAAGAATCTCTCGGTATTAAGGATTTGTTCACTCGTGCCCAGAGTTGCAATAATTATAAAAAATAAGTATGATTTACACGGCACAATTCTCCTTTATTTTAGTTGAGGATATTACTATTAGTGTGCTAACTCCCTTACTTTTATCAATATCCTAGTAGATCATCCACACTTTCTAAACACCATCACGCTCTTAGGAGAGAAACTACCTCAACGCTACCCCTCCCTTGTTTTTTTAAACAAAATGAATGAAAAAAAAAAGGTGACATTGTGGGCACAGACCCATGGTTTCCTTTGACTCTGAGCAATGGAACAAAAATTTTATACTACGGTTTTCAACACAAGGCCAGGAATTCAGGGGCAGTATCCGATTAATGGATTTTATGCATCATTAAAAAAGGAAATCCATAATTTCCAGCTTTTAAGACTCTCTATCCTCAAATCTCTCCTGCCTTCACCCATCATCTGAGCCAAACTTCTGGCACTGTATTCATCGGATCTTTAAATAGTAAAAATTATACAGTTTTCAAAGTAAAATAAATATAAATCAAAACTAGTCATTGAATTTAACTTTTCGCTGAAAGTGATGATTTCTTCCGAGTTGAGATGTCCACTCTGTATACATCCATCACAAAATCGTAAAGGCAAACTAAGCAACTTAGGGCAAGTCCATCATCATTGTATGGGATGTTTCTATTCTTCACGGAATTGGCATTATTGCTTTCCTTACAAAGTTGATTTTAATAAAAATGTCCACGAATTTTCCCAGCAGAGATCACTATAACTATAACACAATATATACTTTTCTGATGAAAAAAAGACGACATCAATAAAAAAATTGTTATTCAATGACCACTTTTTACGACGAGTGCATCATAGGCTTAAATGATGTTTTATAAACCTCTCTCAGCAAGTTGTAGGAAAAAAAGACGCAGTAGCTGCCATGGTCCCAAGCCTTCATTTCTGAGCGCTTTGGAATGTGGCTGAATAGTTAGAATGCTGGACTTCTAATCTAAGGGTCCAGGGTTCGAATCCGGGAGGTAACAGTGTTGTGTTATATTCACACCATTTTTCCTCTCTCCACCCAGGTGCGAACTGGGTACCGGAGAATTCTGCTGATGAAGTAAACCTACGACAGACTAGCGTACTGTCTAGGAGATGAAGTAAAAATCATCTGCTCCGCTTCACGCTACCGAAACTGGGATAAGGTCCGGCTCTCTATGGGCCTCATTGGCCTTGAAGGAACTTTACTTTTTATTTTACTTGGAACACAGCTGCGCAGGATTCAGAATTTACATATTTTGATCTGTGTCAACGCCCACACAGTTAACAGCAAATGAATCAAAAAAAAAAAAAAAAGAAGAAAAAATTCCGACATTCACTTATATTGACACCAGGAATCTCACCTAAATCTAGGAGGCATTTTAACCAACTGTCTTTTTCTTGTTAATTTTTTTACAACGTCAGGCATTTTCTAGAGCAAAAATCACACCAGATTATCCAATGCTAGGCAAAAATAATGCTGATCTCCAGTTTTTGCAGTTTTGAATTAAATTAGAGTGTTTATTCTACATCTCGTCATCTACATTCTGCACCTTAACAAATGTGTGCATGAAAAGTACTCTGTATCTATTCTATTTCAAAGGAATGCAGGAACAGCTACTGCTGGGACCAGGCCAAGAAGGTAAAATTGGAGACAAAAAAGCTCAGGTCTAGTGAACTCTGTGGGCATACTTATTACGATAAAGATAACCGAAAGGAAAGGCAGAAAAATACTGACCCCTCGATGGCAGAGGAAACTTAAATCCTCTCCGTGATATTTCTTTTGATATGACAGCATACTTTTTCCGCTCAAATCACAAATCTTATTTCCAACCAAAGACCAATCAATTTCTGACTTTATATTTCTAGCCCTATAATAAAATATGTTAACTATCATTCAAAAAAAAGACAATTATAAGGGAAGAAAGAAAAGATCTATAGAGTATATCATATCTGTATTCAATGATATATTATACAGTAGTCGCTGCCTAAGTGCACGCTGTGTAAAAGCACGATCCCATCAAGCGCACGCTTTCGTCATTTGACTGATTTTTGACTAATATATAAATCGCATGTTTAAGTGCACGCTCTAGTCACCAGAACACGGCAACAGATTCCACCCAAATCGGCTCCCAACTGTTAAATTAAATATAGTGTAAATCCTAGAACTAGATCACTTGGCCACATGGTGCAATAATACTACGCATGTGTTGTCTTTATTCAGCTAGAAGAGCCTAGTCCTTTGACGGATGGAGGAAAAAACATGTGGGGCAGGGATGGACGTGCATGGCGTTATGATGAAAAGGAGTGGGTGAGAGAGGGAAGGCACGGGAAAATTATGTAAGAGTTTGACAAGGGTAGGAGCACCACGTCTAATTGAAACAAAGGCAGAGAGTGCCGGTCATTTTAGGTACGGTATAGCTATAAATAACAACCAATGATTAGAAAAATTGCTGTTGTTCTTGGCAGTATCGATCGAAACAAGACAGTGCCTTCCATTCAGTTTTGTTGGCCTAGACATTCTTCATTGTTATTTAACTTCAACACATAATTATTCTCTTTGTTTGATTCACCCCAACTTTTGTGTTAGATCTAAATCTAGTTTGTTCTGTTCAGACAATTTAGCCTATGTTTTATTTGTTACAATAAAATTTAATAATTAAAAAACAAAACAAAGTGCATATCGCACGCACCCTTGATCGCGTGGCTTAGAGTCCGCACGTGTGTGTATGTGTATCCAAGGGAGGTCATCAACAGAAATATTCCTCGTGTTGCTTTGGATCATTTAAGAGCACGCTCGAGCTGTCTCCCGAGCACCGTGCACTTAGGTGGCGACTACTGTATATCAATTAGGCTATTGCCGGTCATTTTGAGTCATAGATCAAATAATTATTTCTCTCCTCACCATTTAATAATTATTTTATGTAGATCTAGGCTAGGACTGAATTCAGCACTTCTGTAAAAAATATATATACGCTACAAGATTCTGTTTAAAATCATTCATTAATTAGGCCATAAAACTGAACACAGAAATTGATTTTATTTTTTAAATTAATTAAATATGAAGGAGATAAATCATTAATCATGGACAGTTTCTTTTCTCAAAAAAAAAAAAATTTATGAATAAAAGAAAAAAATGTCAAATCATTACTTACAATGTTGCATCTTTTTTTGACAATTTCTTTCGATGGTCCTGAGTCTTCCATTCCCTCCTTTTCAGAGCGTAACTTCTGGAAAGCATCTTTGTGACCAGCAAAACTTCTGGAATTTCTTGATAGGCTTGGTGTTGTCATCTTTACTATAAATTGTAACAGCAGTTGCCAGATCCAAGTGAATAAGATCAAAAGATGGAAAAAAGGATTTGCTTGATGCAAAGTCTCTTCAATCTGTAGCGTCTCACCAACACAATTCACAATACGGACATTAAACTTCACTACATCAGGATGAACAGCACCTCAAGATGAATGTATTTTACTTAATTAATTGTCCATTTTTTTTTTAGATTTCAGCAAAGTGAAGAGAACTTTGTATGAAGTGTAGATAATATTTTCACTAATACATCTATTTTTGTCTCCAAATCTCGATCACAACCTCATAACTTCCACCACACTAGATCTATCCCTCTGCACCCACGGACAGTGTGCTTGCGTACTGTGGCCGGCTGGGGACAAAGACCAAGTCTACGAATTTGAGAGACAAAGAACAGGCCAGACAAAAGACTCAAACAGGTGACTCGCCTGCATCGCCCCAGGGCCTGGGCCTGAGACCAGCAGGAGGCAAATGTGGCCCGATGAACAGGCCAGACAAAGACTCAAACAGGTGAGTCGCCTGCATCGCCCAAGGGCCTGGGCCTGAGGCCAGCAGGAGGCAAATGTGGCCCGATTGAAAATTGCCGATTTCAATGACCGAGTGCAGGATCAAACCTGTTGCACGGTGTTAGCGTTGTCTATTACATTCACACTAAACAAATGAATAATAAAATGCCACATCAACCAACGCAACTGCAGAAAAGTATAGATCTAGATCTACTCTACATTGGCATTGGCAGCTTCATTCAATTTCAACAGCGTGCAAGTTTTCTTGCTTACAAACAAACAAAGGTTACTTCCGGAATATACTTTCACACCCGGGTCATGATATTGGCCTCCATAGCAACACCGTATAATTACACAGAAAACCGTGACGTTAAATTTTTGTGAGCACATTGTTTTGATACAGGAGTGTAAATCAATGCGCTCAACAAATATTTTGTTGAGTCGTCAGAAATTCATTTCATCAAGTGTAATTCAAACATATGTACCCGTTTTTTTGAATACATTGGTCTTATTACTATTTTCTTGTGTTATTTGTTCATAAAGAAAGATACATTGAACTACATCATACGCGAACAGTTTATTGAGTAAATCATTCTTCCGTCCTCCATGACGGTATTTGTGTCAGCTGAGATTCCAACAAAAATTGACCGTCATGAGCTCCGAAATAGAGCCTCATATTACTAAGAAATATGAAATCAAGAAGCGACTGGGAAAGGGAGTAAGTAAATTATTCCTACCAATACTTATACTGCAAAAATGAGTGCGCCTTGGGGTGTTTTCACACTTATATCGGCAAGTTGCCAAGGAAGCTTTTATGACTTTGTGTCTTTAGTAGTGTATAATCTTTTTTGACCTGTGCAAGCAAGGTAAGGAATATGTATCAGGAATTTGACCTGCAAATGCGTGTTTTGAATTTGTCCCGAGAAGCTCTTGCAACTGGTAAAAAGTTTCTGCAAGTTTAATGTATGAATAGCCTATTCCTTTTACCGTGCCCAGACGCAATTTTGCAATTTCTTGATTCTTGGTCACTTATTCTTAGCCAGGTAGAATCTATTTTACTTAGTATTTAGATGTAGATGGCAGATCTACAGGCCTATTCTGAGACTCCTTTGTTGTGGAGTCTTAATGAATAAAATGATCATGCATGGGTTTGGCAACAACCATTTTAAATTAGTGGAATGGGATGCATTGATTTTTCTTTGTGTTGTGCAAAATATGTTTTTATTTGACACAGAATTCGCAACCTGTGCATGGACACAGGGTCATTAGTAACATTCTTCCACTTTGTGTAACCCCTTTTATCTGAATAATTTCAATGTACTTGGAACTTGCAAGATTTTTTGTTATAGATTGGCTGAACCAGATCATCATTGCCCATCACCCTTATCAGGGTATAGGCCACACACAAAGATTTCCACTTCATTCTGTCCTGGGATAGCTTTGCCAGTTCTGACCATGTTTGTCCTGTTTCTTCCTTGTCTTTCCACACATCTTCTCCATGTGTCCCTTGGAGAACCAGATGGGGCAAAGTTAATATATAATTGTTTCATTGCCTGTAAGTGGGAATCTCCTGATTAGCTGTCAGGCTCAACCATTTTAAATCTTATATTTCATCCCAGCTCAGGAAAATTTCCGTTTGACTATATTATATGAACTCATACATTTGTCCTGTCAGTAAAGTGAATTGAGTATGTAAACAACTAGGGGTGAACTCCACCCACATTGTCATGCCTACATTTATAGGTTGGAGGGAACAAGTAACCAACTGAAAAGGAAGTTTGCACATTCTTATAAAGTTGCCTTTCCAATGAAAACATTATAATTTCCAAATTTCAGGATCCACTCCAAACCAATATTGGTTGATTTTTTGCTACCAATGCTTTTTCTCATAAATGCATGTAGATTTATTCTCATGAATCTTAATTGTAAACACAGAAAATGATGCTGTTCCAAAGTAAAACATTAAACAGAACCAGTACCCAACATTTCTGTTTTCTGGGGTAAATACATAGATACTTCTGTTTCGTGTTCTTACTTTGAGATAACTGTTATCACTTGTGTCATTTTTTTTCAGCATCCCCACAGCATTGAATTTCTTAAAAATTACAAACTATGCAATATCTTGCCAAATGTTCTTAAGACTTGTTTTGGAATACTACCTATGAGTTAAAACTTGTTATGAACTATGAGTCGCTTGAATTTTTGTAGTTAGTTTAAGCCCCCTCTTGATCCTGAAAGCACCTTTTCATTCAAAACTTTTCAGGCCTATGGCATTGTCTGGAAAGCTATTGATAGAAGATCTGGAGAGGTTGTTGCTGTCAAAAAGATTTTTGATGCCTTCCGAAATCAGACAGATGCCCAGGTAATATATTGAATTTATTATTGAGTCATAAGGCTTTTAGCAGGTAAACATTAACAGTATAAGGATCGTTAACTTGTTTGTTTTGTTGTTTGTTAAATTTTTGAGAGCAGTCTTTTACTATCCCTATTGATATGCACAATAGAACTAAAATGATTGTGAAACTTAATCAAATGAGATTGTTAAACCTAATCTTAGGTAAGTTGGATGTATCATGAGAATTATTTTTATATTATGCATATAATATATATATATATGGGTTTTTTTTGTTTCCTTACAGCGCACATTCAGAGAGATTATGTTCCTTCAAGAATTTGGGGATCACCCAAATGTCATCAAGCTTCACAATGTGATCAAGGCTGAAAATGATAAAGACATTTACCTTGTGTTTGAATTTATGGGTAAGGCTTGAACTGATATGTTATACTTTGTAAAAATGTCTTATCAAACTGCGCAAGAGAAAAATTATATTTTCAAGAGATTACTGTATAAATTGAGGTGCATGTTATGGCTTATTATCATCATCAAAGCCTTTCACCTATGGTCTGGTATAGGACAAGCAATTTCTAACTTCCTGTCTCCCAGGCAATCTTTGACAGTTCCTTCCAGTTGTGTCCCAACAACAAGTCTCTGTCCCTACAATGCTTCCATGTTTCTTGAATCTATCTATCTAATCCTCTTTGTACTAAATAGTACATAAGGCTTCCACCAGAGCTCGCCACTGATGCCGACCGGCTGAAACTCGTTCTAAGTGGCCCCAAGTCCAACCCTTCTCCTTCATATGTTTCTTGGATATGCGATTGAGATTGTTGGTCTTCTCTGCATCTGATTCCTTGTGTGGGATAGCAGTGCTAGATTGTGTGCGAAACCTAGGTCATTCAGTTGTTGGCATGGGGTCCAGTGCAGACCACTACGTTTTCCTGTTGTTGTTTCCTTCATGACTCAGTCAATCCCGAGAATAAATAGTAGAGGTGAAAGAGGACATCCCTGTCGCACTCTTGACTGTACCTTGAAATGTTCCTTCATGAAAAATGTGGCAGTTTGTTCCATTATAGCATGATTTTACAAGACTGATTTGGTTTTCTGGAATTCCAAAGTGTCTCATGAATTTCCATAACTTATTGTTCATCAATTCTAAATTATAATTTGAATATACTTCAAAACTTTTAAAGCAAGTCTTGCCTGTTCATATGAAATAACCAATTAAGTGTGTTGCCTATGTAAATTCTTTTACAGAAACAGATCTACACAATGTCATCAAACGAGGAAATATTCTCAAAGATGTTCACAAAAGATATATTATGTACCAGTTGTTCAAGTCGACAAAATACTTACACAGTGGAAATGTTATTCACAGAGACCTCAAAGTAAGTGTTTACAATGAATCTTAAATCTCAAAAATACAGTCTTACTTTAAAGTTTAATACTTAGCAGTCGCTTTGATGTTTAAGTTTGATTCAATTCTGTGGTAGATGTGATACGTCATGAGTTCATCTTAGGCTAAGTTCCAAATGTTTCCCTTATTTAAGCAGTTTGAATGCATATTCATAATGTCCTTACAATTGTCATATCATTGTCTTCGTCATCATCATCATCATCTTCATCATCATTGTCATTATCATCATCATCTATTAAAGGTCAAGTATGATGCACAAGACATGATTTTTTAAATCATATATTTGCATGATGTACTTTTCCTATTGTATTGAAACTTCAGCTTCTTAAAGGTTACGATTATTTTATAGAATAGATGAATATGAACGTTTGGGAACTCAGCCTGTTTTTTTTGTTTTTTTGCCAGAATAAGAAAAAGCTATGCTTCTTATATTATGTAAATATACCAAAGGGCATAAAATAAAATAATGGTTTTGTTTTGTTGTTTGTAAGATGGTTCTGATTTGATTGAATGCATGTCAATTTCAATTTTTTTTTTCACAGCCATCTAACATTCTGCTGGATAGTGAATGCGTGGTTAAGCTGTGTGATTTTGGCCTTGCAAGATCTTTAACTCAGATTGCCATGGATGAAGCCGGTGATCCAAACTTAACAGAATATGTAGCAACTAGGTGGTACAGAGCCCCTGAAATTTTGCTAGCATCACACAGGTACACGATTTATTATTTTAAAGAATAACAAGTCAGGATTAAATCAATACTGCAGATGTTTTGGGATAATATTGATATATATATTGTTTCTCTGTCATTAAAAAATTAAGTGATCCTTTTTTTTTATGAATCTTACATCTATATTCCATTTCCGAATCTGAAAGAGAAATAGATATTACACACTTACAATGGCTAATTGTCGATTTAGTGTTGCACATTAAAAGAATACCTCTTTAAGGGTCTCTTCTTGGTAACTGATGAAGGAAAAAAAGAAAGAAATTCTTGTCGCGTACAGATTTTCTCTTGAAATTTGGCATCTTTCAGTTCATAGTGAAATATTGTTCTCACTAAAATGTAAACCATTTCTTCTCTTCCTCCTCCCCCTACTCCTCCTCCTCCCCCTCCTCCTCCTCCTCCTCCTCCTCTTCCTCCTTCCTACATCTCTCTAATCTGAACATTTCTTGTCACAAAGCTGAATTGCAGGCTTCTTCATCTGTCAACAGGTACACCAAAGGGGTGGACATGTGGAGTTTAGGCTGCATTTTGGGGGAGATGTTGTTAGGGAAGCCACTGTTCCCAGGGTCGTCAACACTGAATCAGATTGAGAGGATAATGGGTTCAATCTCCACACCTTCAAGATCAGGTCAGTTGATATTTTACTGCACCAGTAAATTTCGGGCAAGAGAGTGCTGCCAAGAGAATGCCATTTGTGTTTGCGCATGTCAGCTTCATACTTTACCCTGAAATTAGCAGAGGTGTCACTTTTCCGGCAATTACCAGAATTCCGGTTTTGGCAAATCTGCCGACAATGTTCTGACATCGGAAGATTGTGTTTTTGTTTGTTTTTATAAATTATGTATCATAAACCACTCTTGACTTTTACTTTACCATCTCAACATTATGCAAAAAAGTTCAGGCAGAATGATTGGGCTTTGGTGACACCTCTGAATTAGACTCCTTGTTTTTTTTTTTAAATTTATACAGACAAACAGAAAACTATTAAATAAAATGGACAAATAAGTGTTTATCATGCCAACTTAACTAACATACATTAATTCTTGTTCCAGATATTGATAGTCTGAAATCTTCATATGGTGCTTCAGTGTTGGAGAAAGCAGCAACAGCCGGAGGAAGGTAAGAGCTTGGATTTTCTTTTTCCAGTACTGCCTTGTTTACTAGATACACTCAATATATATGCACATGCGAACAACACCTTTCCTAAACAAGCACTTAATTCTTGATTGTGGAAGGTATAAGTTTATAAATAACCAAAATGTTGTGTTTTTTCTTCCCTTTGTCTGTCCTCTTTCCCATTTTCACTAGAAATAAAAACAAATGTGTATCACTCCTAAAAAATGTATCCCTTTACTTTCATGTCTTTTAAGATATTTGTCCAAAAACCAGAAGTTTTCCTGTGTATTATGTGTATTTATGCATCTCCTTTGTCAATTCAGGCACAAAAAAACATTTGATGAATTGCTGCCAGACGCACCACAAGATGGGGTCGACCTAATGAAGAAGTTGCTGCATTTTAACCCCGACAAGAGAATAACGGCAGAGGAATCCTTGAGGCATCCTTTTGTACAGAGGTATTGAAAACTTTTTTTAAATACTGCACATTATTGTTTTTTGCTTTTTAGCAAATTAAGTTGTTTCTGATGAATTTTTTTTTTTTTTTTTTTTTGATTAAAAATGGGTTTGTCAGTCTTCTTTCCAAATCATTAAACAGAAGAATTCCCGATGCCTTTTCTAGGTTGTCAGTGATATGACATGCTCTGTCTTTTCTTTTTTTTTATTTTGGTGTGCAGGGTATTGCTTCAGCAGTGAGGATAGGTTCTAACTCTTTAAAATGAATGCAAGTATATTTGTAAAGTTTCCACCCAAATGGGAAAGAAAAAAATGAGAATACAGTCTTTATATCTTTTATGCTCGTCTCATGTGGTCGGGACAGTGTGCAATAAATGAATAAGTACAGATCTATGTCAAGTTAGTCTGGATAGTAGCATGAGAAATAACTGGCTCATGTAGGAAATGTCCCTTTGCCTCCTCACAGTCTTAGAATGTTTCTTTAATGTGGAGCAGTCTCTTTTTATTATTATTACAAGCATAATTCCCTGTTCTACGAACGGAGCGGATGCGTACATTGATGGATTGAGAGGTGCGCACCCGTGAGTTGGTG
>JBDFRD010013666.1:0-15839 GCA_039654405.1 Bullina lineata | reverse complement strand
TGTAACAGAATGGGCTTTCATATGAAACTGAGTGAACTTGTGCAGCTGCTAGGGTTGGTCATCAGTACAACAGTGGCCTAGCCAGACTGGGGCAGGCAGCTTAGCCTCTACTGAGAAATGTAACCTCACACACAACAACTTATACGAGAACATCCAACATACATGTATCTTTTTATACACATGTATAAAAATGCATTTCTTGAAGTAACAGATTTGACTACACCATTGGCAAATTTATATTATAATCATGGTAAACAGGAACATACAATTGTAGTGTTCATATAATGCCGTAATTGGTTAATTAAAAGATTAATGAGTTTCACTTTAATTTGTGAGCAGATTTAAATGAGATTGTATCCACAGACATAGCCCAGACTCACAAATCTGAAGGCACAGATTGATTCTTTTTGCAATGCATCTCCGTGGCTTCCTCAATTCCTGTTGTATGACTATACATGACATCATGTACATGTACTGTAGTCATAGTAAGTACCCTTTGTAATTTACAGTGTACTTACTGTAATTGTAATAAAATATGTAGACAAGGCTATTGCACAATGCCTGTTCATAAAATGTCTCTAGGTAAGTGTCTAAGTACATGTATTGTCCAAGGTCCATGTATTGTCAAGGTGAATACTAATTGTGCATGTACCTCAGTGTCTGTCCATGGACCATCTCTAGGAGGTTAGTACATGTACCATTTTGTCTGTCTGCTGGAGACCTTTGCATCAATTGGATATTCATTTTATTCTTATTGTCTGAAAAGTCTGCCTGTATGTGTATAAGAGAGTATCATGTATGTTGTAATACATGTGATAGTATAATGTAACATAAATGGAACAGTTCAGGTATCAGTACTGTTCTTGTTCATGTAATATCAGTTGTCTGCGATTTCTACAGCTGTAGAAATTCAGAGGAGTGAGTCGTTAGTGCTTTCTCAGCACTAGTCAATATAAGGTGGTATTGTGGCTGAATGGTTAGGCTACAGGATTTGTAACCAGAAGGATGCGGGTTCAAAACTTGTCCCCACAGTGTATCTTTAGAGGAGGTGCTTTACAAGATTTTTCCTGTCTCCAATCAGGTGCAAAGTGCTTGTACACATGCTTTTTTTTTTTTTTTAGGTGATCTAGAATCATCTGTTCCACTTCACACTATTAAAACATGGATTCCAGCTCTTTGGGCCACACAGTTGTAGGTTTTTGCAGTATAATAATTAAAATATAATTTAAAGTCTAACATAAAAATAAAAATGTTATAGAGAAATTAAAATACATGTGTATTACTCTTCAAAAAAAGAATTCAAGACAAAGACTTGAAAATATTTCAACTCTTTATGTTTCATCATTATCTGAAATATCTTGTTCACTTGATTCTTGAGTCTGTTTTTTAGATTCCAATGCTTTCTCATCTCTCACAGATATTTTCCTCAGTTTCAGATTCTGAATGAATTTCACTTCCCCATTCCACTGTCTGAACTCGTCTAAATGTTTTTTGTTTATCAAGTCAGGCACTTCTATTCCTGTTCCCTCGTACTGGTTTGTTTCATCCTCTGTGGTTATCCGGATAGCAGATTCTCTGGAGGCATGTTGTCGTGCCTGACGGTTCCCAACATTCTCTACAATGCTGATCTGTTCTAATTCTTCGCTGAACCGCGTACGGTAGAGGGTCACCAGGTCCAGCATGTCTTGCTTGGTGTACACATTTCTGTCATCCAGATGTTCCTGTTCATAAAATGAAACAAGAATCACACAGTAAAAAAACTACCCTGCGTATATAATGTACATGTATTTTCAGTTTAAATAAATAAAAAAGAATGGGAAATGGCATTCATAGAGCATTAATGGGAAGAACAGCCCTTTAAACATAATGTATAAATTCATAAATTGTTCACTTGACACCTGAAAGATAATAGCAAGCAAGTATTTTCAGTGCAAAAATTTGAGCTTAGAGCCAAGTCATGGTTGACGAAGCCCCTTACTGTCTCTAAAAAGTAATTCATACAGGTAAAGCATAGGTACATCAAATTGTCGGTTCAATAAAATGAAACTTTATAAATTACCCTGGTTTGTCATTTTTATTTTATGTAAGGCTACAAAAACAGAAAAAGAAATGTTGGTCTTGGTTAGAGTTCTATCCAAAATTTAAATCATTTTTCAACAAAGAAATCTCACAAATTGTTGCCTTTTTCATTCCATATAAATCTAGATCTAGATCTACGTGATGTCGTTCTGTTACAAATAGATCTAAACGTACCTGAAACCAAAGCAATTTTTCTCCCAAAAGTTCCAGCCTCACAGCCTGGTTGTTTTTCGCAGATTCAACCCTTTTGTTGTGTAAAATCTTTTTACCAAGCTTCAGAGCTTTTCTACTGTATGGGTGGATAGGTCTTTCTGAAGTCTTTTCAGTTCGTGGTCCACTTTTCTTCCCAACTTTTGGCATTTTGAAGCTTTTACACCTAGATCTAGAGTCAACAGTCTAGTCTAAATCTAGGGTTTATAACGTAAACAAGGTAAGCTTCTTGAAACAGTCTCGTGTCAGGGAAACAGGAAATCTTTCGTTCCATTAAAACTGACATCGAATGCAGTTTTTTCCCCCTGCACGCAAGTCACGTGATATTCCACCAAATTTTCATGAAGAGTGACAAGGCCTTGGCCTACCCGGAAATGCCTGTTGGAGAATTGGGAGGTTGCAGGAGCAACCTGTCTTTCGATCTTTCGATATTTCGATCGACGTAAATTGGATTTTTTTTCATTAGAGGAGGAATCTATACTATTCCTTTGTGATTTTGATCATTGAAATATAGAATAGATATGGGAAATATGTCTATCAGAACACAAATATAGCTCTAGAAGTTGGAGGGAAATGGTCTCCCTTTATTTTGGGATCATCATGGGTGATGAAAAATTTGATGGGATGAGAAGAGAGGAAAAGGAGTGGTGGTGAGGGTAGTGGTAATGAGGTTGAAATTGTATAGATTTATTGATCTAGAAATCTATCTGTATAAAGATCTACACATTTTATATAGATCTAGATCTAGAGGTCTAGATTCTATTTAAAAAATGGGAAAAATTATTCGATTAGTCTAATCTAGGCTATCCCTTCCTTTTTTAAATTTTTTTTTTTCAATTTATTAATCTTTTTAATATTTAGATCTAAGTTTTAGAAGAGGGCTTTTATTTTTTTCGGGTAAAATAAGAGTCAGGCAGTGATAGATCAAGATCTGGCTTGAAAAAGTTGTGAAAACATAATTTCTAATCCTAACCTTTATGCTAAACTTACTGAATACTAGATCTACAATAGGCCTATCCAAACTTCTGGTAACCTACTCCAAAGTGAAATTGAAATGCTGAAAAATTTTAGACTTATTTGTAAATGCACAGTTGTAAAATTGACATCAACCTACCTTTGGTGCTAGTGTGAATGGACAAAGTACAGTCTTGTGTAGATTTGATTCACTTGACTAGTAACAACAGAAAGCTTTACGAAAATAGAATGTAACTATACCTCAAAAGATTGGGGACTCTTTGAAAATGGTTAAGTCAGCCAGTCCAGAAAACAAGCCTGGGAATTTTATAGATATTTTATATCTAAAGCCCTCCCCCCCTACATTTTCCCTTCTCCAACTGAAGCTAGATGTCAACCCTTTCTGTGGCACTGGTCCAATGTTACATAAAATCAACCCCAGTCGTTAACCCATAACGTTAGCAGACTTTGGACTAGATCTAGATCTATACTGTTTACAAAAAAAAAGTAATATTTTGGAGGTGCCCAAAACTGGGTAAAAAACACTGTGCAAACTTGTCTTGATAGATTGCTCTAAATGTTATTGCTTGGGTTGTTTTGCTGTTGTTGCTGCTCCTGGTATAAAATTTGTAGAGATTCCCTTAGGAATAATAACGGCCAGCAGTGGATAACGACCACTACTTGGTTACCCGTGCAGGCAGTTGGCTTCTCAGAAAAGATGGGAGATAACTCTTGCTGTCAGATTTTTTTTGGATCCTAATGGCTTTCTGATTTTCAGCTTGTTGAATTTCAGAGATGAGTTTTATTGTATGTTGAAAGTCTTCAGCAGAAATATTCTTTATCACAAATTCAAGCTTGCAGCTTCTCCTTTGAGCATAAATGTGTACAATGTGATGACTGTGTTGGCGCAAAGTGTGATTGCATTTAATTTCTTTCTTTTCCATCCTCAGACATTAATCAAAAAATGCCGAGCCTTACATCTCTGCCACTGAGCCTCTCTGATGTACTCGAGGCTCGTGGTGGGCCACTCAGGGAACTGGAAATATGGGCCTTTTTATGTCAGTGTGCAGAATCCCTGCAGGACCTTATCATCAAAGGTAGCTTTCCAATAATAATATATTATAAAAACAGTTTTTTTTTAAAGTTATCGAAGTAGATTATTTTGTTTTGTTCCAGAAACTTTTAAAGGGTAATAATTAAGCACAGTATCCTTAAAAGTAACTGTCTTGAATGTACAGACCTAGCACTGAATGGTAATAGGAACGTGTCTATTCCTATTTTCTGGATTTTCTGCTGTCCTCTTGAAGACTTGAACAAAAAAGTAAAAACAGAAATAAA
The DNA here is from genome assembly GCA_039654405.1 of Bullina lineata. NCBI lineage: Eukaryota > Metazoa > Mollusca > Gastropoda > Bullinidae > Bullina > Bullina lineata. Next base: position 11,258 of record JBDFRD010013666.1, on the reverse strand, counting down.
TATGAGCTTAGACAACCGAAGATAGCCTACTCCCTGAATTGACCTGTCATGTCAAGGCCTTTTTGAAAGTGAGTGTGGCCTGGATTTGGATCAGTGGGTTACGAGGACTTCACACCCTTCTAAAAAAAAAAAAAGAAGAGTGTTGGTTTCTCCAAGAAATGCAGAAAAAGTTGACAAAGTAGTTAGCAACAGTTGCTGAACTTTGTACCCTTACACACATTAATAATGACAGCAATATCAGTAATGATGAGATCATTTCTCGAAACAAGTCATTTACCAGGACACTAGAAATTATAATGCTTTTACCTCTTTATTGAAACATTGTTTTCAAGGTTCAAAAATTGGGGAAGACGGATTTCGCTTCATGGTCACCCCGAACAGCTTGATGGTCCGTGACAACGGGACTGTCCTATTGTCTGAGTCGGCCCAGAGTTCCCAAGGTTCCCTCTATGTGGCCCCTGAACTGGAGATGAATAATGGCCACATTGTTTCAGACACTGCCTTTGAAAAGGTAGGAACTTTTTGGACTGATGAGAAATAATATAATAGTATTAATAATAATAATTATAATAAGGATAATACTTTAATGCTTTTTCCTTATGGTATGAGATATATTTGAATCAGAATCAGGCTTAGATAATGTCGATTTCTTATATAACTTGTTATTACAGATATGTACCTTTTTGTGAATATGTCTCATATACCTATGAAAATAGGAAGAACTTCGACAAAATCATAATATACTAATTGAATTACTTAGTAAATTTTAATGAAACAAGTGTTAAGATTTGAGGAGAAACTGAAGAAAAATACAGCCTTATGTTTAAATCTTCCTCCACAGATGTTTGTCTTTTCTTTGGGACGCACTCTTCAAGTAGCTTCAGAGTTTGGCTTGAAAGAGAATGAGGTTTGTCTTGAAGTATCCGTTGAGAAAAGCTATCAGGAGGATGGGGAATTTTTTTTTTCTTTTGTTTTACTTGTTTTTAAACAATAAAAACTACTTAGAATTAGCTTCTTCATTTGATTTACTATTTTTAGCTCGTTAAGTACTACAGAGTGTTACTTAAGTGTGACGTGTTTGATAATAGATTTTTAAAATAAAATTTTCGCGTCTGAAACAAATCATCAGTTACGCATCTATATGGTCTGTTCTTGTTTCAGGTGCTGAGCATAAGTTATGATCTTGATTCGCTTTTACAAGCCATGAGTGAGCGGAATGCTGCCGTGAGGATGGGGTTAATGCACATTTTAGAGGTAACCGTCATGACATGTTTAGTCACTGCTGAGGCCTCTTAAATTTTTCTCCTTCTATGTCTTCTCTTGTTCTTCGTACACAGCGATAGAGAAATCTGACGGTGGTCGGTACATATTTCTGTTTAGAAAAATAGTTTACCTCTAAGTCAGGTTCTGAGAGAGCAACACTTCTAGAGAATGTCGGGGATGAAAATGGAAAAGTGTTAAAAGTGAAAAAACACATTTTATTGACCTTTCATTTTTCCCTTTTATTTAAAAATGTTGACACCGTTTCCTCCTCTTGTAAATTGTTAGGTAGGAGAGCATGCTTTGGATGAGATAAGAACTATCCTCTAGTCATTTGGATCTGATAACTTCAACTGTGTAGAGCGCATTTACTCTTTGTCAAAATTTTAACAGTTGCCAGCGTATGTTAATTTGTTTTTTTTTTCAAGTACTCCGTTGAAGGTAAAGAAAAAGAAAAGGAACATACTGAAAAAACAACATGTCACATCATAACCATCATCATTGCTCCTCACTCTTATCAGGGTTAGGTCACACACAAGGGATTTCCACTTTATTCTGTCCAGGGATAACTTTGCCAGTTCTGACCATGTTTGTCCTAACAAGTCACAATTTGTGTTTTATTAAGAGTACTGCAGCATCAGAATATATAAAGATGTAAAAATTGTTTCTTTTGTACATAAAGTGTCTACTTTCATTGTTTCAGGCATGTGCCTTGCAGGCCGGTCAGCACCCAGACAAACCTCCACACACTCACACACTCTCAAGGCTGTACAAGTCTGTACTCACCAGCGGCACCAAGGCAAGCAAGCACAGTTTGTTACATATACTTTTTCAGAGCAGAAAAATTCTCACATTGTTCATTTATGAAAAATGAATAATTTTTAAGGTAATATACAGCATAAATTCTGTGTATGCAGGGAGCTTACAATGTAGTTCGTGTGAAATTTGTATTTATATTTTAAATTCAGGTGCAAGAGCTGTTGAAAGTCCTCAGCTTTGGCTAACAAAAGCTATAATGTCGAAGTACGTTTCTTTCTTGGTAGTAGATATTTAATTTTGTTTTTCCGTTTCTGTCTAAACTTGCAGGCTTCCTTCAATGACAGCAGCTACGGCAGTGACAGGAGCCACAGGAGCACGGTGGAGACCAGGCCAGGGAGAGCCAGAAAGCCACGCCCACAAATGCGCCATCGGCATGCAGACAATAGTGCATCTTGGTCAAGATCAAGGTCCAGATCCAGATCGAGGTCGCTGTCACGTGGTAGAGGTCATGGTGAGTATACTATGAACAAATTAACAGATGTGACGACGACTTTCAGGCTTGGATTGACACAAATGATTTAGAAGTGTAGTCGTAGCCAAACGATACTACTACTAGTGGTATTATATAGTGGGAGTTACAAACATATATAATAAGGGTGACTGAGGTATACAATCGAAATGCCACTGGTATAGATCTAAACTGGAAGTGTTAATGGTACAAACAATGTCAGTGACACGTTGTAGGCAGTGGGAGTGACGGTGGTGGTAAGCTGTGGGAGTGACGGTGGTGGTAAGCAATGGGAGTGACGGTGGTAGGCTACAACATGCAAGCAATGGAAGGGAAGCGACAGTCACAAGTGACAAGCAGCATCTCGGCAGGTTTGCCCTCTCCTGAATGCATGGCAGTCACATGCCTATAGCAACACAGAGGCAACTTTCAACACAATCTGCGCGCAACATGGCAAAGTTGTGGCGACCCATTCGTTGACTTTGTGAAAATTAGACTTGCTTGCCTGGGATATTCATAGTTTAGTCTGGGTGCTTGCAGAAGCGGAGATAAGCTTACCTTGGGCTACTTGGTTAATAAATCCCATCTATTCATCAAAGCGTCTGAGTATGAGATCTTACATCATTTTCAGAAAATGAGAGCTACTGGCTGCCGGCCTTCGGGTTTGAAGCCACAATGTTATTACAATGACATGTATGCAGCAAAGAAGTGTGGAATTTTAACCAGTCATCAAAATCTGATTTCTATTGAGAATAAATCAGTAATCGGCGAGTACAATAAAAGCAGTGGTAGGCCAAGACGATCAACTGATTTAAGGGAAAAAATAAATGTAGGGTAAGGGTAGGCCTATCACTATATGTAGGCTATTTTTATTGTAAAACATGTCGACAAAGGCCCAGGGAAGCTGAAAAATACAAAGTGGTAAATCCAAATTTAATAAAAGGAGTTTCAACCTCCGAAGTAATATCGAGGGTTGGTTTGTCTTTGTATTCTTCAGGATATGTTCTTTTATTTGAATATTATCGCTCACAATTTGTATTGCGTGTTTTATAGGCTCTTGATCAGAGGATCAAGTTCAGCGAGAAAGTCAACTTCAAGGATCCAACAAACAAAAAATCAGAACATTTCAGCATGTCAGCGAAAGGCTCTCTCCCCTCCCCCAACAAAGAAAAAAATAATAAAAGCACACACACACATGATGTAAACTCTCTCTCTCTCTCTCTCTCTCACACACACACACACACACACATACACACACACACTCACTCCATGGCCTGTGTAATTATGAAATCAATTCACCGATAAAAGTTAGTCAACAAGCATAGAATCAAGAAAAATGCCCAGAATGAGTAACAAAAATAAGAAGAGTTCCCATGAGACAAATTTGGCCCGGCTTTCACTTTCATCGGCCAATTCAATGTAGATCTAGATTCTAGATCTCTATCTAGATCTAATAGTAATAATAACATTTTTGTGAACTGATAAATACCACTCTGAAACACCCTTTTTTATGTGCCTTCATAAAAACAGCTGCAAATCTCTCTAGAATCTAGTGCATGAATAATTTTATTGAATTAAACTTTTTCTGGACCCAAGTTGAATGGAACAGACTTTAAAGAAAATGTACTGTGCCCGTTGCGGATCCACAACCTAAACTCAATCCAAAGCAGCAACGCTGACATAGATCTAGACCTACACCATAAAACAGTTGAATCTTATATATTTTTACAACAGCAATGACAAAAATTCCATAGATTAGCCAATATTGTATCTACATCAAGTATTTTATTTTTATGTTTTTAGCTTATAATTACTGCTGTTATTCACTGGTGACAGTGTTAATGATTACAGAACTATAATCTAGATCTAGATCTAGAACTCTATATTAGGCTATAATATAGTATTGAATGTGAATCTTGATTGAGATCGGTTTATTTATTTATTTATATTTGTTAATTTGAGAAAAATAAAATCTAGACACAGTCTGCATGTAATTTTTAGAACAATGTCTTTAAAACTGTAGGATGCTTTCTTGCTTAGACAACATCATTAATACTTATGATCTTTTTCTTATCATTTTTCAGTAAAAAAAAAGAAATGGCATCATTTCTGAGGAGGTTGGCAGAATCTTTCCTTGTGACATCATCTGAACACTTCCATACTGCAACACCCATCATGAGATCCAAGCCCATTTCATCTGTAAGAGCTGTCAAGAAAAATCAGTACTGCCCAAGCTGTTTGGCAGAAAGGTGCAATGAACTGAGTATACTGTCTCGCCCTAAATGTCTTGCTAATGTATCAGAAAGTTCAACTGTACAGAGCATGATCCAAAAGGATCTGTTTTATAAACATTTTTCAAGCGCAACAAGTTTTTCTAAGAGAATTTGCAGTTTAACGTTGTTACGACTATCAAAGTCCAAGGATCAAGGCTCAATCCTGATGAATACATTTGCAAGAGAGAATCATATGTCAACACAAGCATTATTTCAGATTGCACCGTACTCCACCAAAAGTTCCCAGTTTTCCAATGTAACTTCCATTCTCAAGAACCAGTCAGCTTTACAAATGAAGCGGCCATCTAGGAAAAAGATGCCTAAAATTCAGGAAGAAAGTAGGAAGGTAAGGAATACTAATACAAAAGTAAATTTTGTTGGATGAATAGATAATTTAATTTTTTCTGCTTATCATGTGACAAAGCTGAATCTAACACACTTCACCTGCAAAAAATAAAAGATTTCCAAGCTCATTTTCTTGAACCTCTTATTCTTATAATATTAATGAAGTTTTTGTGTGGCATGTAATACAATTTATGCTATAGATGTTTGGATGGGTTTCATCGAAAAGTAACATAAAATTGTAACTTATGGTTTAGTGGTTATGAAAGCAGATTTTTTTTGGTTGTACTTGTTGGATCAAAGTATCATTGATGGTGAGCTGTCAAGTTGCTGAAGTCATAGTTCTATAAGGGCGTGGGTTTGAATCCTGGTGATGGTAATCCTAACTTTTTGTCTTCAAGAAAGATACTTTTTTAATGTAATTTTTCTTTTCTCCATATTTAAGTGTGAATTGGGTATCAACACAATGAGTGACAATGCATGTACCGGCATTTTGGTAGGGAGGTAAACCTACCAAAAGACATGATGTGATCTATATCATCATGATAAAGTGGAGCTCTTTGTGCATTATAGGCTTGAAGTAAGTTCTTTTGAACGATTTCATTACATTAGACATTTCATAAAGCTTGCTTCAAGAAATAATTAAATAATGAAATTAATTCCCAAATGAGCCCGTCAAAACTATTTATAAATCTATAAATGTACCAGGTCTGTGCCACTCATTTTATTGTAATTAATGCTTTATGTTTTGAGCATATTTCATTTTAATAGTTTTGAAAAACTTTTATCTGAATCTGTTAGGAAATGGAGTAAGTAGCTTCTTGGTCTGGTTTTGACTGCAATACATCGTATGATAAAAATTAAAGAAGAGGAGCAATAAATCATGTATAGATAAGTAACTGTTGTCATCCAAAGGAACTCACACTCAGTTTTAAGTCAAAATGTAGTTTTAGATAAGAAGGGGGTCACTTGTGATATATCAGTTATAGATAATGTAGTAAAAAATGTCAGAGTTGCCTATTCTAAATTTTAATTTCTGTAACTTGAGTCATATCATATTTGTCCTTCCTCTGACCACTGTAGTTGCCTGATGTGATAAACTTGAAATATTTTAATTGTCTTGTAGTAGTGCTGAACTAGTTAAAAAGGAATGGATTATTGAGGATATTTGTGCAACATATTACTATTATGTAAAAGACACTTTTACATTTTTCCTCAGCTCAGTTGTTTTATAAAATACTATTTTTGGCTATAGACGGAGGATAATCTGGCATGCAGTGCCTGTAGAAATGGTAACTCAACTGTATGCTCCCCAAGGGGTTCAGGATGATTTAAGAAGAGCTCGGAGATTTTGGTTTGTCAGCCTGCAATATCGAAGATGTGGACTATAACCTCATCTTCATCTCTTGTTACAGACAGTCCAACTGAACAATGTAGTTGCTTATGCTGTAGCGGAAGAAATTAACTTGGTAGCACTCAAGAGTCATCTACTCAAGCAGGGGCTGTATGCACTGGGAGAACTTCCTCAAGGTAAGGAATTTTCCTTATCTCCAGGGGTTTTGCATGCAGTTTTCATGTTTTCTGTCTTTTTATTTTATTAATATTTTTGTGTTTTTAATCTGGCCAAACCTGACGAAAAATTACCCACCGCTAGAGTTTAACTCATCCAAATACTTGGTGGCCGCTCGAGTTTATATATCCTCATATATATACTCTGATGCGCTCTTTTTTGTATCAGCCGTTCTGCTGAATGCTTTTGAAATGAGGATAATCTCCAGCTGTTGTGGCCTTATTGTCTGTGAAGGAACTTTCCTTTTTTATTTTGACTCACAAATTTATAAACATGCTTTTGTTTGTAGAAGAGATAATTTTAATTTAAAATGCCCTCTCTCGTAAGTCCGTGTAACTACATCAGATTCACTGCCATTTATTTTCCATCTTTTTAACTGACTTTCAGTTTAAATTAAAAAATTCTACCCATGAACGCCTCACTCTGTGGTGACAAAACAGAGTACCTGCGAAATTGGAATGTAGCTATCTGAAAGGTTGGCCATGAAAATGGTAGAAATGGCTACATACGCAACAGTCAGTCTGGTCCTGTTGGTTGATAAAACTTGCAATCCAGACTCCCTCCGAGTTGGTATCTCGGATGAATGAAGAAAGAAAACTTACACAGATTATATTTTGTACAGAGTGCTTCATTTTACCCAAATGATTTTATGTACAAGGTTCTGTATTCTACACTCACTGCAATATTTACTTCGTGCTCTGTTTCACTTAATGATAAGTTCTACTTTTACACTGCACTATATTTTTTATTAATTCAGACGTCCAAACAGCATTGCACGTCAGAGGAAAATACAATGTGGACCAAAAGCCCAAAGAGATTTTTGTATTTGAGTAAGTGGAAAGCTGTCAACAAATATTAGATTATCATTAAAAGAAAAAAAAGGAGTTGATTACAAGCAACATACTATAGAGGACATTTTCTCTCCATTCAAAAGCTTCCATGATTATCCTGAGTAAACAGAAAATAAAGAAAATGAAAGCTATTTACTTTCTTCAGAAAGTTCCTGAAATATATCTAAGCAGTCCTCTCTCAAAAATTAAAGAACAATGACTCCATTGATATTTTATATCAATAACAACATAATGAAGTGCTAATGATATAAAGATGAATGATAAACCGTCCATTTATTTTTCCCAAGGGATGGCTCTGTGGTCTTCTGGTGCGTCCCAGAGATAGAGGTAACATTATTATTAATATTCATTATTATTTTTGTTATCATTATTAGCATTGTTGTTCTTATGATTTTGTTAAAATTACTCTCTTTCTTTCTTTTTACAGTTATCAACAAACAAAAATTCCTTTTGATCTGGAAATGTAAATATAATATGGAAGATAGTCTTGAGTTCAAGTTCCAGGTCTTATCAACATGAAACATTTGCTTATTGTCAGCTGAACCTCAAACAGTAAAAATATATCTGCTCATATCTGTCTGATGCTCTGTGACCGTAGAGACAGCTGGTGCAGCATCCTCATGACTGCCTCGATGTGTTAAGGGATTCATAATCGTAGTCATAAATCTGCTATCTCATCTTTCCCTGCTAAACATTAAAGTGCCTTCCATACAGTATATTATCTTAGATACCTTTGCCTTTCAATTAATGTTAATTATAGTTTGTTTTCCTTGACTGGACTTTCATTCTTTGCTCAGTTGCTTTCTTGCAACACAATTTCATCTTTGTTTACTTGGCAAGTTAAGTAAAGTATCATTTAAAACATATAACAGAACACAGTCTGAGACTGTCATTATGGGATTTCGTTGGAAGAAGAAGGCCTTTGGTTTGTATACTGTTGTAAAAAGAGTTGTTTCTTTTGTTTTCTTTGTTTTAAGAGAGGAGCCTTTTTGAAGATGTTGTCCAAGTTCTCGGCTGGCTCATACACCACCTCTCTTGTATTGTTTGAACGAGAGGAGATGGATTTTGCTTTTTCAAGGTATGTACAAAAGAATGCCTTCATAGAAGGAGGAGCAGATTGATAGGTAGATATCTGGATGAATTGACAAACGGTTTGGTGGATAGATAGAGATAAAGAGAGGAGCCCTAGTTAGTACTAAAATTAAACTTCACTTATGCCTCTGTATCCCTGGAGGAACATAGGGCCAAAGCAACACTTTTCCATAGGACTTGGTTTTGGGCATCTCTCTTCAGCTTTATCCACGACATACCAGCAGTCTTGATTTCTACCTCAATGCTTCTTTGCCATGTCTGTTTAGGTCTTCCTACTTTCCGTTTTCCCTGTGGGTTCCACTCAAGGCTTTGTCGGGTGATGTTATTTTGAGGCTTTCTCAGAGTGTGTCCAATCCAACCCCACATTCTTCTTTTGATTTGGGTCAATGTTGGGGTTTGTTTTGTGCGTCGATAGATTTAGAGATTAACAATTAAAGTTGTGACATACACTTTATTATAAGAAAATCCCATGTTATTCTTTATGATTTTATATAGAGCTCTAACGCTGAACATAAATGGTCACTGAGGGATTTTTACAGTTAGTTACGCTTGTATTAAAACAATAGAAGTAAATACGACAGAGATGAGGCGGACAGCCTACGTGCCGAGGGAAAAAACCAGATGGTACATCAAGACGTTATATTATCTGGTGTATAATATTTAAATAGGCAGTACAGATTCTCATCAAAAATATTTATGATGTAGGTTATTTTGTCATCTATTTTAATTCTAGAAATGATCGTTGACTAATGTTTTTGGTAAAAAGTGTTGTTACACCTTTACTTCTGTTTGTTCCTTGAGAATGATGGATTGTTCCACCCCATTCTTTTATTATTTGTCTTAAATCTTTATCTAAAATATGTGTTTCTTGAAGTGCTATTATCTCATATTGCCCCTTTTGAAATTTGAATATTGCTTGTCTGTTTTTTCCTTCTTTTTAATTCCTTGAACATTGAAAGTTACAATTTTGATTACATGTATATTTATTGTATTTTATACTTAGACATCACATTGTTTTTATAATTTTATATATTTTTTTATTATTTTTCTTTGATTGTTTTGATGATTTTGATCCAACTTGTTTTTTGCCTTCGCTTTTTTTTTTTTTTTTTTTTGGTTTTTTTATTTTGGTTTTTGTTAGAGGTGTGTTCTGGGGACGAATCCGGTTTGTTTCTTTTTGAGCTTGTTGTTCTTATAAAAACATCGACAGTTGTTTGCTTTGTTTTTTCTCGGCTTTTTCTTTCGTTCTTTTCTTCTGTTTCCTTGTCCGATTCGTCACTTCCTCCGCTGTCTTCAATGTTCTTATCTTCTCTTTTTTCATAATTTTTCTCATCCTCCCTTTTCCTTGGTTCATTTGTCATTTCTTCATTTTGAGTCTGTGGGTTGTTTTCTGGATTTGGTTTATTTCTCTTCTTTGTGAAACAGACGGGCCTGAAAAGGACACATCTGTATTTTTATGGGTGGGGATTCCGAGGAACTTTGATTCACACGAACCTCCTCCCACTGATCCAAGCCGTTAATTTACCGGATGGATCCCTTATTCTTTCCAATTTTATATCAGACGTCAAGTGTAAATTTTCATTTTGGAGTGTTTCTTTTATTTCTTCCTTACTGTAAGACAGTGGCACATTGTCAATGAATAAATCAGTTGTTTTTGTCATTTGTCTTATTTAAGAAAGGATTTCAATCCTTCAACTGAATGTGTACGGACTGAACATTAAGCCCATTTATCAAAAGCTTTTGCCTCGCTGCTTTATCTGCTGGATAAACTCTTCAGAGGGCTCCCATTCTCTGGGCACCAACTATCTGATATTTTCCAGCAGATTGTTCCGCTGCTTTACATATTTCGTAGTTTGTTGGCCTCGTGTCCTCTGGGAGATCTCTTTTGGTGAAACATACCGGTTCCTGAGACTGAGACACTTTTATTTATGTATTGTTTTATGTTCAACTTTGTCACACAAAATCAGCATGGACAAAGTTTATGTAAAATGAATTTTTCTGCTTTAAGTAACACCACATGCATTAAAATGATTAAAAAAAACATAATACACCAAACGGTTGAAGAATACAAAGAATCAAATCCACATCAAAAATGGGAAAGGATAAAAATTAAAGTCAGGGAAATGTCACAAAAATATGGCAGAGAAAAGAAAATAAGAAAAAAGGTAGAATTGAAACAAAATTTAGAAGAACTAACTCATGCTGAAGATGAATTAATCATGAGCCCACAAGATACAGAAGTTCAGACAACAGTAATAAAAATTAAAAAAAAAAAACAACAACTAGAAACTGCAATATATAAAATGCGGCAAAACTCAGAGCTAAGATGAAATGGATAGAAGAGGGAGAGAAATGTACGAAATACTTTCTAGCTTTAGAAAAATAAAAATCCAAAGCAAATGCTATCTACACCTTAAAAGAAAAAAAATAGTACAACTATCAAAGGACAAATCAACATAGTAAATAAAATACATAAAAACTGTTCAAATCTATACCATGAAAATAAAGAAAAAAAGTAGTAGTAACTGTAGTTGTTGTAGTAGTAGTAGTAGCAGCAGCAGCAGCAACAGTAGTAGTAGTAGTAGTAGTAGTAGTAGTAGTAG
>JBDFRD010013555.1:0-15845 GCA_039654405.1 Bullina lineata | reverse complement strand
AACCCCCCCCCCCCCCCCCCCAATTTGAACTTGTTATTTTATGTAAAATCTATTTTTTCTATGAAAATCGGATTATTTTTCTGGGACACACTCCTGGTCATTCACAACATATTGTGCATTTCCACTTCTATCTAAATATTTGTCTAACATTTTAAAGTCTCAGCCTTGTTTGGTTCATTCAAAGTACAAATCTCTTACAAATGACTTTGTTCCTAACCCTACCTATGCAATGTCTGAAAGGTTCCCGGGTACTTTCAAAACTACTACATGTGTCACACGAGGAGCCTCAAAGACTTCAAATATTTCCTTCAACGACCCTTTGTTGTGGATTGGAGACAGCCTGCTATCTTCACAGGTGAAGAATGTTTTAGCCTTTTCAACATGTTGCAAGCCAAAGGAAAAATTGTTTTGACAAAGCTTTAAATAGTTACTTAAGTATGTATTTTACAAGACCTGCCAGTTAGAACATCTGCTGAAAGAAGCATAAATTATAATTTTGATGTCATGTGCGTGTATGTAATTTGTGAATGACGTTTTTGACATTGGTTTTTCTGTCTCACTTAAAAAAATCTAAGATAAAGAAGGCTGGAATTGAACAATACAAGCCATAAAAGCATCAAAGGAGGAAGAGATCAGAAAAGGAGTAATGATTTGATAATAAAGTCTGAACTTACAATAAAAAGTCTACTAAGACTAATATTAAATAGCAATAGACATGATGTACATAAGAAAGAAACAGTGATATATTATTAAATACTTGTCAATATTTTGCTCAAATATAAATATAAATTATGCTGACATGTTGTTATAAGTTAATTCCACATTTCCATTGAAATGTTGAGACAGATTCACTGTGTTTAGTAAAACAAGGACCTAATGATGGATAAATTGTTCACTGGCTATAGGTGTACCTTACGATGTGGTGCAACATATCCAAGAAAAATCCAGGAAAGAATTGGGAGAAATGATCTCTGTGGAACATAGGTTCATGTATGCCTGGACAAAACCTGAGCCTCCGGAACCTGCAAAGTAAGAATCTTAGGAAAAGCATTGCCATCATAAAAAGTTTTTTCTTCCTTTCTTTTCCTTCTTCTCTTCTCCTTATGTGTGACTGTTTTTTTGTCGTTATTATTTGTTCCCTTCAAAGACAGAAATTGTCGACATATTTGTTTGTCCTTGTTTTCTTCGGGACAGCTATTTTTTTCTTGTGATTTCCATTTACCTGGTCATCCTATGGGTGGATTATTATATTTTATATCATAATATTCTCTGTGGAAATTTATTATATGAAATAGGAGTGTACAAGTTGAAAACAGCTAAAAGTAGTTGCTTTGGTGGAGAAAAAGAAGTTAGCAGAACTGGTTTACTATTCCATGAAAGAACACTCTTGGATTTTAAAGTTAAAATCTGAATTATTTTTTTACATGAAATGACAAAGTTAAAAAATTATTATCTGCAGACTGATTATAAAAAAAAAGTCTCTCTTTATTAAAGGGTTTGTACACTTGCTCTTGAAGTATGTGTCTTTTGGTAAACAGAATTTTCTTTCATTTTCAGTGTTCCTGATGGTCTTCAATTGACGGAACTAAAGACAGAGCATGCAGAAATGATTCAAGATCACTGGAAGCACTACAGAACAAATGCTGGCCTCATGGAATACTTTAGACAAGTTATAGAGCAGTTTGACAGCAGTGCGATCACGACAGCTGAAGGCACTCTTGTTGCGTATATATGCATGCAATACAATGGATCAATGGCAAATTTATTTGTGGATCCAGACTATCATTGTTTGAACCTGGGTGTTGTCCTTCTGAAAGACCTCACACGAAAGCTTCTGGCCAAGCACCATACTGCTTATGGCTTCATCAAGACCAAAGACTCTGCCTTCATAACCACATGTCAGAATATAGGATTCTCCTGGGTACCACAGGGTAGTATGTCTTGGGTCCATTACACGCCTGGAAAACCAGGTTCTTACAGGTCAGTACCTTCCATTGGCTCCACAAGTAATATTTCAAGTTCAAAAGAAGCCGACTTGAAGGAGACAGAGGCGAAACACCTGTTTTTGAATGCCCTGCCTCTGTCTTGTAACAAATGTTCTGGAATTCCGGAAGAGGAGGCTAAGAGTTGTATCCAAGTGGGAATCAACTGATGAAGCACAGACAGTGGCCTTTCATCCGAGAGGGATGAGGTATTGTTCAGTGCAAAGACTTGTTGGTTCTGATTTGCTTGAAAGGAGTGAAGTTTCCCTACAAATAGGTGAAACTGGGATTGTTGATGACTGATCTGTCAGCTGAAAGTCATTGTTTATGCTTTATACAGCCTGTTACTGTACTCATGGGTTGTTCTTGTGATCTATTTGTGTTCAGCGGTGCTTCCTGTACATTCAGTGTCGCTCTGCATTGTTCAACAGTTGTTACCTCATGCCATATTTGTACTTAATGCGCACATTTTTTTCCCTTCATTAGCTGTTTCAAGTAGAGCTCTTTCGTAAAACCATTTGCCTGCGAGTGAGCATCAAGAACGCTGTCACAATTATCGTGTTTCATTTTATGTTTGTTATTTTATATATACTATATATGGGGGAGATTTGTTATAGATTATGACTATGGAGTATTCTTGTTTGATTGCAGTTGCCTTATGATAAGTACCTAGAAAGAAACAAAGAACGAAAGAAACAAACATAAATCACCATCTGATAGAATTTTTGAATCTTAAACATGTTTATAATCAATTGAAAATAAAAGAATAAACTGCAAACCAAACGAGATTGCTCATCAATCATGAACCATAAGGAATCTCACCCGTAACACATAACAAGAGAAACAGTTTTTATGACAAATCCCGTGGATTTTTTGTACCATATTCAACACTGACTGATGACTAAAATCGCCTAGTATTTCAATAATATAGCATTTGATGAATTTAAAGTAGCATTGTAGGTAAGAACAGTTCCCTAATTACCAGATGGTAGGAAAATGGATAAGACTTTAACCTTCCTTTTCCTATACACGCTGTCTCTTCATACTTTTCATTTCCATCTTGACGAAGTTAATGATCAGATATCAACATTGAAAAGGCTATGAGTGGCAGAGGTTACCAGTATTTCGGAAATAATTAGATGAAGTTTAAGGTAATGTGTACAAAGTACATGACATACTGTTTATGAAGTCGTTTTGATTACACTGGTCACTTCTAATTAATACATGTATATTTCCCCCGTTTTAATCAGTTTACCTCATCTTTAATGACAATTGTATTCATTAAGGAGCCAAATTATATTTTTTTCATGTGATACAAGCTCTCATGTTCTGATGCGATCACCTACAATATTGCCTTGTTTTGCTATAGTGTTCTTTTATTTAGTGGCCAAAACTTGTAACATGCGTGAAATACTGTGATCTGATCTGAAATATTTGCCTGGTTTTGAAAATAGATTGTTCCACAGCGGTGATTGTTAGAAGTCATTCTGGTTGTGCCAGGTACCCAGGAGAATTATTTGGATATTTTTTTTATTTTTAAAAACTGTCTTTTTAATAGTGGTTATAAATGTATTTAAATTGTACAGAAAGAGAAAAAAATAAAATTTACAAGTTCTTTATCAGTGCATGTAGGGTTGCTTTGAGTTTGATGAAGAAATAGTTGTGTTTTGTACATAAGATGAAAATATTTTCATGAGGTGAAACTTTCAATGAAAGTTGTTTCTTAACACTTACAGTACCATCGGCGATAATTATCACTGATCCTGCCATGGCCTTTGAGTACCGACAGCAATTATTATCACCAGCACTGTAATAAAATGTGACTCACATTACATATAGTGAACGGAAGTGAAGTGAAATAAGAAACACATGGTATTCAAGGGTATTGTCACTATATAGACTAGCGGTCATGGAATGACAACAAAATTAGCTCATGCATATCATTTGTATTGATAGTCTCTTCAGGTGAGATACATGTATGTACATTTTTGCCCAGAATATGTGTTGTTACAAATCTCGTTGTTATGAATTTCTAGTCAAACCATGTTGAAGAATTATATTTTTATGTATATACTTGCCTTTGTATAATAATTATTTTAATTCAAGAATGTTGAGCAAGCTTGCCAGATAGTTTGGGAACTAGATTCTCAACAACAAACCTGGCTGTGCCGGTTGCTGGAGTTGAATCCTTAGGAAAGTGTTTGATTTTCTAGGATTTTTCTCTCCCGACCGATGAGGGAAGGAGGTACCAGCATATTCTGCTAAGAAAATAAATTTAACCCTTTCACTGCCAGCTGTCTGTTGCTGAATCCTAGTAAAAAATAGTGTTTTTTTAATGAAATAGGGAGAAGAACTTGATTGGAAAACCTATTTCAGAATTCTTTTCATTCATTTTCTTTTGGAAAAGAAGTGGATGTTATGCTATCCAGCAAAGTAGCACCATTAAATTAGGCAAATAGTAAATACTGCCTTTTGTAGATCGGCAAATTTGACAGTGAAAGAGTTAAGACATACAAGGTTCTTTTCTGTTAGGTGATCTAGTATCACTATCACCCATTGAACTTCATGTTATTAAAGGCCTTTAGCCTTTCAAGGAACTTGAAAACAGAATGAGAGTCTGGTATAGCTTGTCTTGTAGTTAATCAGGTGACTAACAGCACCATTCCAAATCAAAGAAATTTCCAAATGTTGTTTTGATTTATCACATGCTTTTTATTTAGCTCAGGGTCAATTTTTTCTTTTTTCTTTTTTTTTTTTTTGAGAACAGAATTTTTATTCTATACTTTTTTAAGGTATCTTAATGTGAATCAAGCTTGTGTTGTTAAGAAATAGACAGTGTTTGCCGATTACAATTCTAGAATTCACAAATTGGCCACATGTATGTGTTTTAAAATCTTGTGGTATTTTTTGTATTCCTGTGAATTAGTTATAACATAACATTTCCCATGAATAAATGTTTTGTTTGTTTTTTCTCCTTATTAAAATGCAATATGCGTAATTTTTCAAATCATTCCTGGTGCGGGTACTGAATTATAAAGGATATTTTCATTGGTGAAATTTGTCCTTGTCCGTAATGTAGACTAGAAGTTTTTTTGTTTAGTTGAGTTTCTGTTTTCTCTTATGTCTCTTATGTGTCATCTTTGAAAATAGAGATTACCTTCATTTTATTATACATTTTAATGTATTAGGATAAAACAAAACAGTATTTTTTCTTTCTGATTGAGTAGGTTGTGTATGTTGTTGTAATGTTGACACAGAGTCAGATGGTTTAGAAAGCATGGTCTGAAATTAAAGATAAATTAGAGGTTGCTCTACGCTTGTGTTTCCTGACCCTCAAAGAAAAGAATGATTGATGTACTCTGTAAAATTATTATGCTTATTTTTTGTGTACACATATGTTTATGTTGTGTATAGAAACAAAAAAGAAAGACATGTACAAACAAAAGTGCTTTTAATGCTTTTCAGAAGATGGTAGGAAGAGATTTCTAACCTCTTCTTTCATTAGTTGCTGTGATATAATATCAAAATGTTTTTTTGCTTCAACTTGTGTTTTTTACCTCTGTTATAATACATGTATTTGATTTACCATCAAACTTTCTTGCCTTCTCACAAGAAATGCGTAACTTAGATAAATATTGTGGGCTCAAAACTTTGTGGATTTGTGCATGGTGCATGACATAAAGATTAAACCTACGACAGACCAGCATCCTGCTAGGAGATAATTTATAAAACTGTGAGTTCTGCATTGCCCTGCAACCAGGATAAGCTCTGGTTCTGTGGGTTATTTAGTCTTTGAATGAACTTTCTTACTTTAAGATTGTGAAGTTAACATTTTCACTGGCTTCATGTTTTTGGTAGCTACATCTATTTTCTCACCGATGTAGCTGGTGGAATGCAAAATTGTATTTCAAACCGTGCTACTTATGGTTTTTTTTATGAGGAATGCAATAAAATCCAGAAATTTGTCTGTTGGAGCTAAACATTCCACCAAGATAGAAATTCATAGAATGCACAATGGAATCCATATGGACATGCAATGGGAAGTTGTTTAAATTTGTTTGTGAAGAATTTAGCATGTATGCATGTCTCTGTTGAAAAAAACATTGGGGATATTTAATGTATAAAATCATGTCACCCTATAAAGGAGAGGAGCTAATAGGACAGGTCCTGAAAACGAAAGGTTACTTGAAGACAGGCTGAAATCAAAGAGCTTAATATGTTTTGTCTTTTGTAATAACGTGAAGTATCGCCCCTCCCAATTTTATTATACAATTATTACATTTCTTTTCTTTCTGCTTGATTTGTTTATATCAAGACAAAATAGCATCGTAATGTTCCTCAGCTTATTCAATGAATGTTGCATATAAAAAAAAAGATTGTTTGCTTGCATGTGCAATATTTGTTTCCTCTCCCTATTACAGTGAAGACTGTTAAACATCCTATTTATTAATTCCCTGTTTCTTATGCTTTGTACTTGTAAAAATACAGATATCAGAGAGAGAACATTATTTATGTCTTTGATATACTGTATGGAACATTTTAAAATTTATTCCAGGAGGTTTCTTTTGGCATGAATTTATGAGGTCCTTGTATTGTACAAAGAATGGTTATTTTTTACTCCAATTGAGTACATGGTTTGAATTTCTTCTCCCTCTTTTATTCCCATAAATATTTACTGTTAATGATAAAAATATAAAAAGATAGTGTATTATATGTCCTACAGATCATTTATTGACTTTAATTTTTGTTTCTTTCTAAAACTCTGAATAAGTTTTTGAGCTGATTAAAAAAAAAAGAATCATGTCATATAGGCCTTCGTTTATGTGTAATCCTTTTTTTCTTGTCCTAATTTAATTTCCTGTGTGTTTTTATTTTTGTGGAAGGCATTCGTTGAAATGTTAAGATTAACTTATTTGTTTAAAGCCTGCCAAATGCTTGAAATATGAAACAGTTGGTAAGATTGGTCGATGATCCACCGCATACATAGATAAATCAAATGGATAGATTGTTGGCTTGGTGACCACTGGACAAAATGCACGAAGAAGTTGATTATCATCAAAAATCCATGAGAAACTGGACAGGTGAACAGCTTTCCTTCTAATGCCATGACAAGTGGCTAATGTTAGTCCGAAAACTTCTAGAAATTGACTCATCATGCTTGTTTTGTGAAGAAGAAAAAGAAGAAAGAAAAAAATTGTATTTCTTAGTGTAATAACTAAATGAAAATATGGCAAATAAATATGGCCTTAATTTCATTCAAAAGCCATTTAAAACACAGTTTAATTGAATGTTTCAATATTATGTATTATTGTTCCAGTGTTGAGTGTTTTATACATGCATTTTTTGTTCAGACAAACTTTTTCAACGCGAAAGATGAACTGAGCAGTTTTCATTTTTTACACCAGTTTTTTTTTACACATCAATCTGCATTTGTTTCCAGACCCTTCCTGTCTCCCTCCTCCTCCACCCTTCTTTCTTTCTCTCTGTCTCTCTCTTTCTTTTCCTTTCTCTCTCTTTTCCATTGGCTTCATTTGTATTTAGTGCAGTCTTCAACACATTGTTGGTTTGATAAAAATGAAGTTATTTTGATTATTGATTTTATATCATTTCATCTCTTTATATGGCTTTCTTAAGTCCATTTTGTACATGTATATTATAAAATAATAGATCATACTTGAATTGATATTGAGTAGCTCTCCACATTCCTTGATTGATATTATTGTCTTTATCAGAGAGATTAGCTACTTTTTTCTATCTTAAAAATAAAGAGTATAATTTTAGATGATACTATGAAATGCACATTTAACCATAAAAAAATTGAAATAAACTGAAAATCAATCATTGGAGAACAGATACAAATCAGTTCAGTGTTTCTTATTGACAAAACTTTTCAATCCATTTGTAAATTTTCTGCTGTACATATGTAAAAATTTCAAAACCTTGTGATTTGTAAGTTTGCTACAGTTCTGGATGGGGAGAAAAGATGATATGTATTTTATTTTTAACAGTTTGATTTCACGCATCTCTAGTAAGTTCTACATTCATTTCGCAGTTGCCTTTTATCGGAAAAGAACTTTTATAAAATAGTAGTTTTAATATTGGGCCATATAGTTTTTTTAATGAATTTTCTTTTTCTTGTTTCTGTTTCTTTACAATATCATCAATCCATACGGGGTCAAATACACAATGATAATATTATTATTATGGGAAATAACTATTCCTATTGTTGATATTCTTTTTTATTTTATTATTTTTTTTGTCGATTTTTTTTCTTTAGTATTAAATATTGTATTCTTTTAGTCTTGATTTATTGTTTTATAAATTTCTTGTTTTTTCATACCAACTTGTGTGTGATTGGGATAATCAAATTAGAATATTGATCAAAGTTGAGGTGTTTGTCTATGTTGATAAGAGATACAATTCTTATTCTTTTATAATATTTTACATATATATGTAAACAGAATAATAAGAGGTTGTTTTATTTCTGAACATAATGACATTATATACAAAGGTATTTCTAAGCGATGTGATAGATATATTTTGCTTTGCATTTATGTAGTAAAATATGCATTTAACTATTTAACTTGGGTTTTTTTAAGTTTGTGCTCAAATTCATACGTGAACAAAATTATGTAATGGATGCAGTGGTAAAATGTTTAAAAACGTTTATTGTCTGCTATTTTTTAGGGGGGGGGGGGGAGAGGTTAGGGTTGAAGCAGACATGAATTTCATCTAAAAAGTTATAATCTGAATAAATGTGTACAATGCCCTCATACCATGTGGATTGCAATCGGGTATGCCTAATAAGGAGACATGTTTCAAAAAATGTTTATACTTGCGCAAAAAAAATACAGAAATTTCAAAATATTTTTCTGGTTTTATTTTATTATAATTGAAGAAAATGAAGAGTTGACAATGAAAAGCTGTTTGTTTGAATAACAAAAAATTTAAGTAGTGCCCCCTTAACAAAGCTTAAAAGCTGCTGTTTTCTTTGTCCAAATACTTTACAGAATTGTGTAGGACAAGGGATTTCATTACGACATTGGTAAAACTGAAAGTCAAAAGGTCTACAATTACAACTTTTCTAACATACTTTGGTGAAGATGCTTATGTGACTTTTCATTTTGCTTCTTATTGTTATGATTTTAGAACAATTGTGTAATTTTTCCTCCTCTTGTCTTGCTCATTAAAAAAGGTAATGACTTTTATGGATTCAGTCAGTAAATATGAAAATTAGGCATAATTCAGCTGTGCAACACATGATCCATCAGCTTTTGTCTCAACTTGTGGAAAATAGAAGAACGGCTGTATATTCAAAATAAAATATATAAAATTCTGTGACTGAAATTTCCTTGTTGTGTATTGCAGTGTCTGTGTGTTGGAAAATAATTTCACTCTGTGACAATTAAAAAAAAAGAATAACAACAAAAATGGAGTGCAGCCAACTGAAAAATTGGGGACACCATGAAAATGGTACAAATGGCTGCATATGAAATGGTCATTTCATATTTCTCACATTTCTCTAATTTGATAGCACGGGAACAAGGAGGAAGAACAAGAAGACTTGGTCATTGTTGTCACATGTTGACCTCACTTCTCCAAGTCACAAGGTCTTCTTGAACTTTTGTATGCAGCCTTATATGCTCCAGTAAAACTTTTATTAGTGTTAAGCGTATCTAGTATTGTCCAAAAACTACAACATCGATAGGACTGAATTTGATTTATATAGATGACCTTTTTTTGTGAAGAGCTCACAAAAAATAAAGTCTGTGTAATGTTCAAAGACTGCAACAACAAGACGCTTGACCATCAAAAGGAAATATAAAAAAAAGAGTTAATGAGAGATAACTGTTTAAAAGTTATCAAGTTCAAATTCAGAGAAATATGATGATGCATACATATATATCATATTTTTTTCTTACCAGATCCACAGGATTTTTATTTAATTGTGAAGAAGTGATGAAAAAAAATCACTCTTACCAGATTCGCAGGATTAAATTCTTACCAGATTTGCAGGATTTAATTGTGAAGAAGTGATGAAAAAAAATCACTCTTACCAGATTCGCAGGATTTAATTGTGAAGAAGTGATGAAAAAAAATCATTCTTACCAGATTCGCAGGATTTAATTGTGAAGAAGTGATGAAAAGAAATATTTCTTATCAGATGCACAGGATTTATAATTAATTGTTAAGTGATTAAAAAAAATGTAAAGCAATTAAATGTTGCTAATGAAGCAAAAAAATATATATATAGAGAGAGAGCCATAGAAGCACAGAAGCAGGTGATCAGAGCTGCCTAGATTATAAAAGTAATCAGCACAGCTAAGCTATCCCTTTTTAAATCTTTCCCCCCCCCCCCCCCCCCAATCTCTCTACTCCTTTTGACCTTCTTCTGAGTAAATCACTAATCTGTTGCTTATTTTCCACCCGAGCATGGCAAACACCCACAGGTTTCTGGAACGCTGTAGTTCTCCATGACGTATTTCCCATCCGTGCAGAGCATGCGGACTGGCACAGATTTGGTTTTGCTTGGCTGACAGCATTTACAGTGGGAGTCAAATCCAGTCATCACTTCAGTGTAAACAGAAGTTGAGCTGCAGTAGCCGTCACACTGTTTCAAGTTAGCGATGGGCTGGTCATTCTGGCATACAACACCTGTGGGCCGAGTCACCTTGAAGAAGCCGACAGTCTTTCTGGGGTCCCCAAACATGAGTCTTGGGGTACAGGATTCACAGACACTCGAGGAGTTAGTTGGGAGGATGGCTGTGAGAGGAAGTAAAAAATGAGATCTTGTGATAAGAGAAAAATGAGTTACTGCAATATTTACGAAGAATATTTAAAAAAAAAACTGAAATGTCTGTAACGAGCCTTTAAATTTAAATTGATTTTTCAATAGCCACTAATGTATTGTGGACAATGGGAAGACCAAAAGCCTCATGGAAATGATAAATAAAAAAAAAAAAAGGATTGAAATGGACAAGTTAAGACACTGCAAAGAAACAGGATTTGATAATTTTTGTTACTGGCTTATATTCTTCTGGAGTTCGGAAGGGATAAGTAAGATTGACACAATGGTGCTTTAGTTTTCTCGAAAAAAATTCTTTACAAGATAATGTACATGTAGATAATCTTTAAAATTTTGTTCACGACAGATATTGTAGATTCACTAAACAGTGTTATTTCTTGAATACAGTGATATGTGTACATTATCGGTATACATACAAAGTGTCTAAGAGTGTCATCAGATACTTACTTTTTGGTACACAGGCAAGGCAGCATCCTGTTGAGTCGTACATATCAGCATCCTGAAGAGAAGGCACATAGATGTATAAATCTTGTGTTTTCTGACACCATTTTCATGCTAACACAAGCATTAATGCACAAAATAATATTACATGTAATAACATTGAAAAGATAGAAACTCAGTCTTGGTCTTGTAAGGCTGATCTCAGAGGAGTTGTAGTCAAATGATTAGGCTATGGG
Source organism: Bullina lineata (assembly GCA_039654405.1). Classification (NCBI taxonomy): domain Eukaryota; kingdom Metazoa; phylum Mollusca; class Gastropoda; family Bullinidae; genus Bullina; species Bullina lineata. The sequence continues at coordinate 4,380 of JBDFRD010013555.1, read as the reverse complement.
ACTTGTTATCAAAAGGTCTTGGGTCCTTTAGAAAAACACTTATCATTATTTTTCCTCCAAAGTACAGTTTGGGTACCAGTATGTTTTGCTAGAGAAGTAAACAAACAACACACTAGCATCCTGTCAAATAGGTGATCTTTAACTATCTGTTCTGCTTCACGCTATCAAACCAGAGTTTTACACCTTTATCATTCTAAAGCCAATTTCATACAATATAAGCTACCTTGGATAAATGACGTTCCATGGCTCATTATGTCCAGAAGTCAATCCACTTCTTTTCATATGGCATATGATGCGAACATGACTACTTATAGCTCCTGACATTAAAACCAAACAAGTTTAGTGATTCTCAAATGTAATGTGAATACATTATTGTATATTACCCAGAATGCCCCATTGGTTTGTGACAGGACCATGACTTACTGTTACTTCTTCTGGGCATGGTGGCAATTTCTCAATTCTTTCACAGGCAATTTGTGATTCTTGAATTAAGAAACCACCTTGGAACAGGTCTCGCTGACACGTTTTTGTGTAGCACTTCTTACTGGATGGGAGTATTTCACCTTCCTGAAATGTACAGAAACAGATGAGTATTATTTTGAAGTCTTGCTTGGTTACTAATGAACACTGTTTGGATCTTCCTAAAAAAAGGCAAAATTTCAAGTTCACGATTGTGTCTACAAGAGATTCCAAGGTAATCAGCAGTTACAAAACAAGACAAGTATAACTATAGTTGCCTCTATGTCATAAACAAAATAAAAAAATCAAACCATGCCTCATAACTGCAATAACTAACAAAATTATCAGCTGTGCAATATAGAAATTGTTTATAAATTAAAATAACATACAGGTTGTTCAATCGAGCAAATGCACTGTAAAAAGTGTAGTCTTTATTCAATACATTTATTACAGCTCATAAACATAAACCCACCTTGAAGGCATTTCAAATATGCCTCACAACTACAAACATACACTGAGAAACAAAACAGGTAAGATCACAAATTTTGTTTTAAAATGGACCCATTAAATACGAAAAGGCCTACTTATATTGACTGATAAACTGAACATCACAACTATATTTTGAATCTGAAAACATGAAACTACACACATACCTTAAATATAGAACCATTAACAACACAGCCAAAAGGTTTGCACTCTCCGCAGCAGTCACCTGGTTTGTTCTGTCGTGTTTCTCCCTGCAATAAAAACATATGCGGTATAGAATTGCAGCATGTATTTTTTTCATTAACTTTTAGCTTCCTACAATATGGCATTAGATCCAAAATAAAATTGTTGTATTAGAGTTGTATAAATTTATTTAATCTTTTCTTAATATATTCTTTATTTACTGTGTGATTTTGACTAACTTGTGTGGCAATGGATAATGACACAAATGAAATATAAATTATGACAAAAGTACTATCATAGTGAAAGGTCTATGGAATGAACAAGTATGAATAATATGTCTTGTATGGTGTGTTCAGTTGTCATTTGATAAAATATTTCATTTTCTTGAATGAAATTATCCATTTCTACCAAACAAATCTTTTTCTATATCTGCTAGAACTTGCACTGCAACAAATGGCAAACAGTTGTGGTTCTTTTTCAGTGAGCACTTTTATATCAATCAATCCAACAGTGAGTATGGCCTTTGGTACAGAACATTTAAGCATCAGCTATAGTCAGTGGTAAAGGATGCTGACAACCAACAGAGTTTATTGAAAGGACGCAAATTTAAAGTGCACACTAAGAACAGGGGCATTCTATTAAAAAAAAAGAGAGAGAAATTGAGTGATGCTATTGACTATTCACATATTCTTTTACTGATCAAATCATTGTCTTTATGAGACCGTTAAGGCAGCATCGACATAAGTATCTCAGCTTTCATTAATTGTTACTGTTCTTGAACTCACCAGTTTGCAAGGTGAGCAGGTTCGCTCCTCACAGACAATGTCAGCCTGTCCTCCAGTGACGTTTAAGCAGGAGCATGTCTTGCACAGACCATCTGACCAAGTGTCACCAAACTGACAAAGATAACAAGAACGAAATTGTTAATTGACTCTTTGAAATTTTTTTTATTTTTAATTCTATGACCGTAACCAAAGCCCCCCACCCCCTATGTCTCTATCTCTCTCTCTCTCTCTCTCTCTCTCTCTCTCTCTCTATCTCTCTCTTTCTCTCTCAAAAACATTCTCTAGGGCATTGGACTCCTGATTTGAAGGTCTGGGTTTGACCCCGGGTACCAAGTAGTGTGCTTGGTCAAGACATTTTACACAAATGTTCCTCTTCCCACCCTGGTGCAAATTGGATACAGACATATTCTGTAAGGGAAGTAAACCTATGACAGACTAGCATTCTCTCTAGGAGATGATGTAAAAAAAATTATCTGTTCTGCTTAATGCTACCGAAACCGAGATAAGTGTCGCTCTATGAGCCTCATAGGCTTTGAAGGCTTACCTCACTTAACTTGTCTATTTAAGTTACTTATTTTATTATAAGGATTTTTTTTTTCATTTTTTACTTAAAAGCCCAATACTTACATGGTGGACAGCAATCCTTGGTTTAGTAAGATTCACCGAAAAGCCATTGACAACTTCCATCGTTTCTTTGAAATGGCATTCCAATAATGGTTGTCTTGTGGTGAAAATTGGAACGGAATCTATACACAGTAGATACAATTAATTTATTAGAATAAAAGCAAGAATCATGACTCAAATAAAAATAAATATGTATGGAATTAAAAATTCTTCTGCATTGTTAGAAGCAATGATAAGGCAGTGAATTAAACTCACTGAAAATATTTGAAAACAAAAATCAAATCTGAGCAAGAATAAAAAATTGTCATATTTTTGCACCATGATCTGTTGTAGACAAAAAGAAATATTTGAAAGGGTTAAGTCAAAAATAGAGAATAAAGAAAACTTTGTTATTACATACGGCAGGCCAAAGTAGAACAGTTGCAATTCTGCATAATTTCAACAACTTCAGAACCCTGTTTGCGAGAAAAAAACAACAAAACAATTATTGACAAATTTTCAAGTTTCAAGACAGGAATAGTCACAGTGATAGTAGCATCAAAGCCTGTAAAAAGCATTTACAGGCACCATAAAAAATATACTGTTTTCAGTAATGAGGGCAAAGGTTTGACTTCACATCTGCCATTTCTCTAATTGAGAGGATGACACAGAAGACAGAGAAAGAAAGAGAGGGAAAGAGAGAGCGAGAGACGGGAAGGAAGAGACAGAAAGTCAGACAGTCAGACAGCCAGAGACAGAGACATACACACAAACACACAGAAAGATGGAGAGAGAGAGAGAGAGGAAAGGAGAGACAGAAAGTCAGACAGCCAGCCAGAGAGAGAGACATAGACACAAACACACACAGAAAACATAGAGACAGAGAGATAGAGTGAGAAGGAGAGGGAGAGAGACAGAGAAAGAGAGAGGAGTATCTACTTTCAAAGAACACAAAGAGAACTCACCAAACCACACTGTGGCACGACTGGCGTAGGACACTCAGACGGACAAACTGAAGTTAAAATTTTGGCAAGCAAAAAAATAAGAACATTGCTGTGTGTGAATATTCTGTGAGCACGAAGGTGAAGATTTATACAATGAAAGGCTAATTCCTGTATAAATATTATTAATAAGGTATGGAATACACTGCATAATACTAAACAGTGAGAACATTACATACTTCTGGATGTATGCAGTTTCGCTTTATTTTGTGAGATGCAATAGATAATGCACAGTAATGCGCATCATACAATTGCTTCCTTTTTTTCAATCAAAATGATCTTATATATAAAACACGATCATACTGTATCTTCATTGTCCAAAATAGCTTACCACCTACAATTAACTAAAGGAAGGGAAAAATAAAGCAAAAGAATAAATGTTTTCACTCTGTTATAAGTCATAACTTATTCTATTGCAAAAAACATATCGTTCTACCAAGACAACTGACCATTCACGTCAGTTAACCATAATCTTCACCCTAAATCCTAATTTCTTCAAACTGAAAGTACACACTGACCACATTCATAAGCTGGACAACACGTGTTGCTCGTTACAGCTTGGGGTACCATGGGAGAAGCACAATCTGCTCCAGACGGAAGACAAGCATTCTCATCACAGACCAAGTATTCCTGACAACATCCATCTTTGGTTCGCTGCAGTTTGACGGTCATGCCCTCACTCAGTTCCGGTTTCACCAAAGGTGGGCAAACTATTCCAGGACACCAGTCTGATAAGAAGAAAAAGATTGGACAGATCGTTTCTTTCTGTATACTGGATGACGTGTAAGTTTCTTCTTCTTCTTCTTCTTCTTCTTCTTCTTCTTCTTCTTCTTCTTCTTCTTCTTCTTCTTCTTCTTCTTCTT
>JBDFRD010013444.1:0-15849 GCA_039654405.1 Bullina lineata | reverse complement strand
GTTCCGCTTCACGCTACCGAAACCGGGATAAGCTCCGGCTCTATGGGCCTCATTGGCCTTGAAGGAACTTACTTACTCAGTTGTGATTAGAACGTGTATTTTTTATATCAAGGCATAGATCAAAATTACGTCTCGTTTAAAAAGTTGTAAAAATAATGGATGATCTCCGAGGAGAGGCTGTATTGCTTGACCTTGCACAGCCGAACTCAAGCTGACAGTCTCCCAGCTGTAACTGGGCCAGCCTGAGTGTTGAGCCACAGTGCCTCATGTATTGACTTAGTACTCATTAGTTGGAAAACGCAGATGGAGATGGATTGGGCATACTTTACGGAAATCGCCAAATAGCATCACCAGACGGGCACTGCAGTGGAACCCCGAAGGAACCCCAAAACAGAGAAGGCCAAGGGAAACTTGGAGAAGATGTGTGGAGGGAGACAAGGAAGGAACAGGACAAACATGGTCAGAACTGGTAAAGTTATCCAAGGACAGAATAAAGTGGAAATCCCTTGTGTGTGGCCTATACCCTGATAAGGGCTAGGGGCAATGACGATGACGACTCGTTAGTTGCTTTTCGTTGTAAAATTATTGAAGAACGGCAACTGTCTTTTTAATGTATCCTGTGCAGGCACATATGACTTCGTACCTATGTCTGTCTTTGTACTTTATTTTCCAACCTTGGCTTTTAGAATGTGAACATTTCCAATTGAACAAAAACATGAAGTTTATGAAAATGAATGCAAAGAAGCAAATTTAATGTTTTAAAGGAGTAAGTGTGTATGTACATAATCATGGACATAGATTATATTGCATTGTGTACAAATGAATGTAATTTTCTTGGAGAAATCAGTTTGACACTGTGGTCAGACCTCGTTCCAATCACATTTCCTTGTGGTTTTCAGATATGTTTATGTATGTATATATTGCCATGAGTAATTTCTTGATAATGTCAGTAAAAGCCACTTAGTCGAACCCCAGTGACCAAACAAATTTGAATTACATGATTACATAGATCTATATGTACAGGATGTCCCAGGAGTCACACACATCCTGGTTTTCCAAATAAAAAAAAACAAACACTTTTATTGATTTCAAAACATCATAAAAAATGCTCAAATTGATTGCCCTCAGGATAGTGTGAAAGACAGTTTGAACTGAGGAGAATTGGTGCAGCATGGTGCGCAACTTCTGGGACAGCCTGTAATGTGAAACTTTGACTTGTGAGTCAAGAGTATGTTAAAATAATGTGAACACATTTTTGTGGAAAGATTTAAATTTGGAGGGCACTTTTAAAAAAAAAGAAATGGGAAGGTATGAAAACACCATGCACATCGCTACACTTGGCTGCTTCAAAGGTTTAATAACACCAGGAAGTAGGCCTAGGTCTGCATTGTAAGTAAACACAGCCTGCGTGCTGACGCTACAGCATACAGCACTGTGCTATCAAATAATTGAAGCTTCGCTGTAAATGCAGATTGAGAGAGAGAGTCACTAAGTATTACTGTGTACATATTGACTGAGTTTTGTGCACATATGTTTTCACTAGCCTATCCCTTTCCTCCATACGTGTTTTGTCATTATGTTACAAACAGTAATGTGTATGGCAGGGATAGTGGCTAGGCCAAAGGGTTCTCAGGGCAGCTGCTAGCCAAGTGTGTTTGAGGTAAGAGGTAAATTTGCTTCTTTAAAGTAGGGTATTGGAAGGAAGGAATAGGTACAAATTTGACTTGTATGAAGATTAACTTCAGCAATGCTGACTTATAATGTGATTGCAATAAAAGAAAAAAATATCCATGAGTGACTTCGTGTTTTTGTAGATGTTCTCAAATGAACTCTGTTGAAAAGAATGCCTGCCCAGTGCGCCATCTCTGGTAAAGTGTTTGTGGTTTTTTTGTTTTGTCAAATTGACTTGATTTTGTGCATTTGCTGCAATATAGAGTTGATGTTTCAGGTCAAAACTTTCCTTTCAATGTACACATGGCACACAGTCATACACACATTCGTTGAAAGCGTGGGTTGAGAAAATTGTTCAGGAATACATGGCACATGGTAAAGTTGCCTTTCATTTTCATGCACCAGTGACTTTTATTACCGGTACACTCGCAATCACAGGCCTCACAGCGCATGAACTGGGCGAGAAACTGGAATTTGTTGGGGGCAACGCAATGAACGTTCATATTGCTGCAAGCTACAGCATGCATAATGACAAAAATTACTATGCGCCTGGTTTTACGACTTTCAAAACATCTGGCAGACTGAACTACTCAAAGATTTGGGTGTTTTGCTGGCCTTAAAGAGACAAATTGAAATAGGAAAATTCCCGATGTAAACAGTAATGGTTGGCAGAATTTAGTTTGAGGATTCCTTGAAAAGGTTCGATAAATTATGAAGTAAATGCAAAGAAAATGAAGGGAACAAGTTGGGACAACAACTTTTCTTCCGGAAATCCATGAGTCCGAAGAATGCGTGTTGGACTAAATAATTTCATTAATTTCTCATGTGTTTCAATCATTTATGAATCGCCCTTTTCAATAGCACAATGTGAAATTAAATGCATATCAAAAGCCAAATACAGACACCACTTTTCAACTATTTTAATTTCTACATCAGAACCAAATACAATGTAAAGGAAGCTGAACAAAATGAAGAAAATGGATACATGTACATGTAAAGTTTTGATTTTTAATCCAGAAAGTTATACCAATACCAGTGCACTGAACTGTATTGAGAGCTTGGATCACCGTGTCCATTTTTACATTAAATGAAAATTGAAAAGTACTACAATCATCCCAAATGCTCTTTATCATGTGCTTTGTGAAAGTTGCCAGCTGTGCACAGAGTACAAGTGCCAAAAACTAGAAGCTTTAGAAGAAAAATCACACTTCCTTAGATTTAATGGCAATAGACTACATGTAGGCCTGTACATGTAAATTAATGCAATTTTACAGAATTGCTCCTTTCTAATCTTCCGTTTGCATCTAAATGGTTGATGACATCGCCCTCAACTGCCAAACTAAAATATCACTCTCAAAAAATCTCAATAATGAATAGAGAGTTATTGAAGCAGGACTCCTTATCATTCATGCAATCTAGCATTATGGCACACCTTAAAACCATCTGGTATTCCAAAATAATGAACTGCAAGTAAAGAATAAACTTGACTCGCTTCATTCAGCTCTTACTAAAGATATACATGTTCTTGTGCATTTTGGCGACGCCATATCTATTATTATTATTGTTATGTAATCTCTTGGCAAATTAAACAGACTGGAATCACTAAACAAGGAAAATATTAACTAAAGTGGGCCTTCAAGATAGGTCGAAAGTTGGTTTCATAAACTGAAAATGAAACAAAACTGTTATAGTGAACAGAAAACAATTTACTCCAATAACATCAACAGAGATCCTTTGCAATACAGTAACACATGTATTGAAATATAAAAACAGTGAAAGCCCATTAAAAAAAAAAAGTACAATTCTCATGGGTGAAACAAATACAAGAAAGGGAAAAAAAACCCCAGCAAGAAACAAACATATAAAAAACTTCCAACTACCATCAGAACTCAGCAATACAATGGGTATGGAGTTTATGTTTCACACATAGCGTTCTCACAGTTTGAGAACACAACAAAAAAAAACATTTCATTTGCAATGCTATTTCAGTTTCAGTTTCCTCTACATAGGCACAAGAAGTCAAATGACATTTTCAAACCAAAACATACACATATAGCCCTATTGCTACCTCCACCTTACTACATGTATAAAACATCTACTCTACACAGAAAAAGATTTTAAAAGTACTTGAGATTGGGAATGTACAAAGCCTGAGTCAGACACTCATTTGATTTCAAATTTCCAGGGCTGACCAAGGACTAGGATTTTCGGCTCGGGCCTTCTCCCTCTTGAATTTTTCAACTCATTCACAAGGGCATCACAACAGAAATCAAAGTGTCCAGAACAAGTCTTGAAACAGTGAAAACAGTGAAAACCTTGGATCCATCATATCGGACGAAGGTTCAAAACCTGAAATTATAACAAGGATCGCACAAAGAACAGTGGCACTAGCAAAACTCCAAACTATCTGGAGGGACAAGAACATCAGTTTGCGCTCGAAGATCCAACTAATGCGCTCCCTTGCTCTATCGGTCTTCCTATACGCCTGTGAAACCTGGACATCACCTCAGAGCTAGAAAAGACGATCCTAAGAACTGAGATGAAATGCTATAGAAAGATCCTAGGCATCCACTACACGGACCATGTGACAAATGAAGACGTCCACAGAAAGATTGTGGAAGCTATAGGACCCCACGATGACCTCCTCACTGTTGCGATGAAAAGAAAACTAAAATGGTATAGGCACGTTTCTCGTTCAGGAGACCTTGCAAAAACAACCCTCCAAGGTACAGTTAAAGGAGACCGGAGACGTGGTAGACAGAGAAAGAGGTGGGAAGACAACATACAAGAATGGACAGGACTGAGCCTGGCAGAATCCCAGAGGGTGGTAGAAGACAGAGACAGATGGAGGAAAGTGCTGGAAACATCTTCACGGGTGCTCCAACGACATCTACAGAGGGTCAAGGGACAAGTGAAGTGAAAAAGGTCAAATAATCTGAAGATCGGGCCCCTATGAATCTACAAACAATAGTACTGGTATTTCAGGGCCTACACCACTACTAAAACCTTTTGGTTCACAACCAGTAGAACCACTCCGAGTCAAACAGACCCATGGCCAGGCTCCTTAAGCTTGAGATACTAGGGAGCTCTACTAGAATTTTTCTACCACCACCAGGGACACATGAACTCATAACCCGTTCCTGCCTTGCCAGCCCAATGGATAAAATTAAAATGACCTTCAATTTCAGACATTGAAGTTGAAATTTCTGGTACGGGATTTTCAGATATATATATGTATATTAATTATTATACAGAACTGCAAACTGCAGATCAATAGTTACCACACAATAAACTCATCTTTGTTACAATGGGTAAACATTATCAAAGACGAGTAAGACAGTCTCACAAAATAAAGTGTTCAAACAATTTCATTACTTCATTCATCCTAAAGTCATAGTAAATTGTAAAAAATAGAGATACTATTATTGTTACTTTAAGTTGAGCGAACTGTGTCTCACATTCATTAACAAGACTATAAAATAAGTTGGTAATAAAATTTCACAGAATTAATGAAGTATATTGTATATCATTTCTAGTTTGATAGAACACATCATATTAAATCAAATGATTTGACGCTTAAGAACAAGTCTAAATGTCATGCTACATTGGAATCAAATTAATAAGATGCGCACCAAAAGAAACGTTGAATAGAAAAATATCACAAATTTGGGACTGAAGTAAAGTCATTCTAAAGCTTTCATTCATAGATTTTAATGTAAAATTTAGTGCCTGTTGAAATCAGTAAAATATATATTAAAGACGAGGCACTTTTTTCAACATCCAGTTGATACAGCTAAAATTAAATCTACTAAACTAGAGATTTATTCTCAAAATAGCAAAGGGTTTTTTTTTGTACTCAAAGAAGGCGAACCCCCTCCCTCAATTTTGCTCAGTTCTCTTCTGTGGAAAGTCAATCCATTGAGGATACATGTGTCAAGAAAACAGAACACTCCCTTTGGCTTCATTCTCATACAGAGCTTGCCAATGCGTACCTCAGACTAGTTCTTCATCAAAAGTGAAGAAATAAAAGGAATCTGACATGTGTACTTTGAATTTGTAGCCATAATTATGTTCAAGGTATTCTATTATTGGCTAAGAGCACTTCATTTTGAAATTAAAGTATGTGATTCGTGTGTATAGTATCTTGACGATGCTTTTGATGGTCTTCTACTTCAATCACATGGATACTGACCTGAGCCTTGGTTTTACCCAACCATTAAAAGTTAAAAGAATGTGACTCAAGGTTTCCACACGGGGGGAGGAGCTGTCCTTGCACTGCTTGGCCGACTTTTTCTTCCTCTTGAAATCCCCAGAGCAGTCGCTGGTCGTTTAAGCTGTTCATGTCCATCTAATGCAACACCATTATGACCCATGACCCCATATCCTCCAGAAGGGTCCCAGAGGTAAGGTCTGGGGACTTTTTTCTCCCCTTTCTTTCTTTCATTCCACGGTGCTTCAAACGTTGGTTCGGGCAGGCCTCCACCAAACAAAGTCTCGTCAACAAACGTTGGCGTGTGTTTCATGTGACGAAAATGCTCCCTGGTATTCCAGAGACAGTCCGTATCATTGTCACTGGCCTGTTTGGCTTTAGGAGTGCTCCTCTGGTGCACAGTGGTACTTGGGCTGGGAGACCACAGTAAAGGTCGGCCACGGGGTTTGGACTTGGGTGCGGCTAACTTTTTAGCCAACTCTCCGTATGTGTGCCCTGGTCCTATTGGTTTAGGATACTCCCAAGGAGCCTTGAAGTTGATGAATGTCTCGTTCATCTTGGTGCTGTGGTGAGATCTGCAAAGAGATAAAAATGTCTAAAGCATCCAAGCAAAGTGCATGAAACTGTTTTATACTTAGGAAATAAACGACTATTCCAAGCAAGTTTATAATAAATCATTACATGACACTTTCTTTTTTCTAAAACACTGGGCTGTATATCATAACTTTTACTGAATAAAGCATTAAAAAAACATACATGTTAAAACACTTGGTGTTAATATTAGTGCCTCACACTAGAACAAATGTTATACTTATAGTAATGTACATGTATGGTGATAACATGGATATGATGTGTCATAGGCATTCTTGTTCTTGACAGTGAACCTATAAGTCCCGAGATCTTGCTTTAGTGGGCCTGTTACTTCTCTCTGGATACTATTGTGGGACAACTTCCCTACATTCTTCATGCTTCTCAAGACAGTCCTGGACATACCCAATCTACTCTAGATGTACATGATACTGCCTAAATACAGTCTGTCTTTCGAAGGTCAAAATTGTTCACTTTGATTGGTGCTGGGGATTCTATGTTGAGAACCACAATCTCTGTTTTCCTCTGACTTATCCTCAGTCCAATCTGACATAGTCTATGCATCTTCCACTGTACTTTGCTGGTATGTGTTACACAGAAAAGCAAGTTCATCTGCAAAGTCAAGGTCCCTTGGGACAGACAAGAGAGTCTATCTGATGCCTCTTGTCATGTCCTTTGCGGTTTGCTATAAAAACCAGTGGATAATAATGCTGGAAAAGAATTGACGATATTATATTCTGTTCATCTCCATTTTCAACCTGATGGTAGCTTCCCTGGGATTTCACTCTTTGCATTCATACGAGCCGTATAAAACTCAGAAGTTCCATCAAATGTAAAGTTTTCTACATTGGTGTTTATGTAATGTTTTTGATGGTACGGGGTTGTGAAACACATGACCAACCCCTAGCCGGGAGGGCCAGGGCCTTGATTTCTGACATGAAGGCTGTGTAGAAGTCTTTCAATCCTCCTTCAAAACAAGCAGATTTACATTAAGAGTATTCCTCACAGACCCCTTACCCAGACCACACACCCACTGGTCTGTCACCAATTGCCCCTTGAATCAAGAATTTGCCTAAGACATAATTTCACTAAACAAGCTGTAAAGAAGCACTAGCAAAAAAATATTTAAAAAAAAAAAAAAAAATTCGGCAATTCATCCTTGTTCAATGTGTCCAAAAATTATTAATTGAATTGTGTTGTAAAGGAAAACAGAATTTTTTGTTGTTGCTATAACTGAGATTTCATTAGATCTGACTTGTACTGTAAGTACAATAAATTATGATTTGTCTATTACTATTTTCATCATGCATGATAGAACTCCCATCATGTCAGGTACTCTAATCCTGCAGCTGCAAACTTTGTGCAGTCTCAATTCCTTGTATTGCTTCCTGATGTGTGCTAGTTTATTTAAAAGATTGTGAAAGTAATAAATCATTTGATGTATGTACAGTGCCAGGCAGCAAGGATAACTTTTTGATGCGCTCTCACCAAAGAGGGTCTTTACTGTATTCACATAACAAGTTTGCAAGCATAACCTGGGACAAAAGCCCACCTATAAGAAATCACTTACCCAAAGAGAGTCTCATCCACAGACGACTGATGGGACACAGTGTGATAGCCATGGTGAGGTCTTAAAGATGAATCTGGTCTATGGTGGCTCCCTGCAGAAGGAGGACGAGTACCCAGCACTAGGAAACCACCGTGAGCCATTTTGCCCGAATTCTTTGAGGGGTTGTTGATGTTTGCCAGGTTTGAGTTGTTTTCATACCCAAACAACCTTGACAGGGCCTCTAGTAACAATAAAGAAATGTGTTAGATACCCTGCCTCCTGTAATCTACCCCACGAATATTCATGATGAAGACAGAGCCCAATTAACAAGAACTAAGAGAGCTTGAAAAATCGCTCTTGTTAATGATTTTCTTATTTTTTTTTTAATGACCAACTAGTGTCTTGTCTGGAAGGTAATCTATAATATCTCTTTCACTGCTGAATCCGGGACAAAATCTGGCTCTCTTGGCCTTAGAAACCTTGAAGGCTTAAAGGATCTTTACTTTTTCATTCATTTAAGGGCATTTTGTCACTACATCAAAGAACATGTCTTTTTAAAGATGTTCCATTCCTTCACTCTTTATAGCTTTTCACAATTCTCTGTCTGAGGCGACCTTCGTTAAAGGTTTCAGAATCAATGTGACACAGATCCTTGTATCTCAGCATTGGCCTTCCCCTAGGCCTACTTTCTTGGCCCCTATCATAAGACAACAGCTCTTTGGAAATAACATCCAAATGCCTCACTATCCAAACACCTCAAACTCTTCCTACGAAGGATAGCACTCATGTTTCTGGAGTTTTGCTTGTTCTATCTATGACTTGCTGTTGGTTGCTTTGTCCTTTTAAATGGTGCTGTGGATCTTGCAAAAGCATCTCAGATGAAAAACATTCAGTATCCCCTCATGTCCCAAGTACAAAGTCCATGCCTCTAACTAATGAGTGTGTTTGGTACTTTGACTTCAATGTGAGCATTTTATTATGTGTTCCAAGATTTCTTGATTAGTTTACCAAAGGGCATTGCCTAAACTTTCTCTTTCTCCTTCTGACGCCTTTTTTACCGATCACAGATCTAGCATATTTGTGCCTATACCTACTCTGAAAATAATGCTTAAAAAACTAAAAGGCAGTAAACAGGACTTCTGCCGTTTGCTTCTGTTTTCAATCTGGAATAGCAGAATATAGTCTGTGTTTAGATTCTAGACCTCAGAAAATGCGGATGAATTCAACAAATGAGTAGGAAATGCATCGGAACCAATCAAAACACTAATGTTTTGCTGATACGTTTTGAAGCTTACTACTCAGCAGGACTGAAATGTAAACATAATTTTGTAGAGCTTAAAAAAAGAGTAACTTGTGGCCTTTCTGTGCATGTTAAAACTGGCACCATTTCACCCTGACAACAAGATGGAAGTGGCACAGCAAGCCTTGCCCCCCAAAAAATGAGGGAATGATGCAAGAACTGATGATGTTATTGACATGCTCTCGGTCTGCAGCTGTTAGATCTACCCATTATAATATAAATAGAAAATGATATCCACTAAAAACAGCTAGGCCTAACTTTAACAAGACGCATTGGTGCTAATTCTAAAAAGTAGCATTTACCTCTGAAAACCTTGTTACCTAGCAACTCAATGATCAAGTCAACACGGCTGTAGTTGCTTGAATACATGACAAAAAGTCTAAACAATGGCCTATTGTTCTCCGAATTTCATCATTGTCATTGTGAACAGAGTGAGTCCATATTAATAAAAGTACAATATTTCTGATCCGGTGAGTACTGTGCTGTAAAATTTATAAGCAAAATATTTGTGTTGCAATAGTTTCCGATGCATTTCACGCTCATTTTGTTGAATTTATCAGTATTTCTTAGGTTACAACCGAAGTGACACTGACTGTGTAGAGATTGAGTGAATGAATGATATTATTAGATCTGTAAGATCTACTCTAGTCTAATGCCGATGCCCCTTCGTCGTACTGTGCCTGTCTCATTTGGAAATTGCGACATTACAACAGTCTCTTTTATCATAAATATATAGAATTTGGATAAAATTGATATCACACCTGCTCAGCAGATCTATCAGAGGAGTTATAAACTCATAAAAGCATTCAATAATTCATGCAACGAAACTGACAAAACGAAGATATCTAGAGGAAAGCGTTCCTATCAACCAATACTTTACCAGATACAAAAATAATATACCCGTGATTCCAAAAATTAATCCAAAACTCTTGAAGTAGATTCATTCAATATGTCATTCTATTAAAAAAAAAGATAGAAAAAAGATGGGAGTCATGCTTTTTTGTATCCAATATTGATTGGTTTATAAATCAAATATTATTGCTGTGTTGTTCCAAATTCAATTAGATTCTAAAAGGATAATGCTTGAGCTTAGCACACAAAACTAACGTGTTAGGACACTTTAGGAAATATTGGTTTTGAACTGCTTCTACATCTTCATAGCATTTTATTTGTTTGTCTTCATATCCAAACCAACATTTTGAAATGAGTCAAAATCAATTCTTTATAATGATAATCATATATAATTCATGTGATTTCATGAATTGATTTATTTATTTAAATTTCATCAAATTTGTATTAAATTTATCAGTATATCGTTGTCAAAAAAAAAAACGTAATCAATCTCGCGCTGACCCACAATGCAGTTTCGTTTGATCTGCGCATAACATGGCGGCGCCATGCCTCGCTGTTTACACCTTCAATAGCGAAGATCCTGACGATGCAAGTTCGTTAGCTTTCTAGGAATGGTAAGTCCGTGAAAATTTGTTAGGATATTCATTTTTCTTTGATATTTACTTGGTTTGTACACCAGGTTACCGTAAGTAAGTATAAATAGGCCCCAATCTTTTGACTGAAGCTTGATCAGTCTCCTGCCGCTTCGACTTCGGCTGGTCGGCGTCAGCATTATTGAATAGCGTCGTATTCGTATTTAAAAAATAAAGTGCTTTGACTCCGTACGGTGAGAATACGTGAAAATAGTTAAATTTCGATAGTGTAAATGTATAGATATCTGAATAACATGTTGGGAACGTGGTGACGTTTCATGAAATCTGGAAAAGAACTTTGAATGGGTTCACATAATATTAGGGATTGGATTAAATGTCTTTCTGGAAAAAATCGGGTAGGCTAGATTCTAGTCTGGAGGAAACTAAACTGTGTAAACTCTACATTACTGTTCCACTATGGTTTATTTGATCTACAGTCTGTGTCACTTCTGTTTGGACCCAGAAACATTTTAATTCAATAAAAAAGCTGCTCATGCAGGTTATGATGGGTTATTGCACAGTGGACATATTCAAATATGAAATTGGAATGGAGCTGGCTCCCACAGCGCACGAAGCGAGCTGGAGACAGAGTGGCTTTTTCTTGTTTTTTCCCCGCCATTTTCTTTTTATTTTCATAGGTTGCATTGTGTGCGGCCAGGCATGCAGCGGTGCAATTCCCCGAGTCCAAATTACATGACTAAATAAGCCGTCTCAGTGGGACTTTCACTCATTTTTAACCGTTGTACCTGTAGGCCTGCCGCATGAGTAGTAAAGTGAAGTTGTTAGCTTAACCAAATGAAAGCCCACTTGGCCACCATGTCAGCTTCCGATAACGAAGATTATGGGATTCGTGGTGGACCACTATGTTGGCTCATGGGTCAGTGAAAAGTACTGTTTACTAGATCTAGATCTGTGCTTCAAATAGAGGCTGAAACCTTCGGTCATATCTTAAACAAATAATTCCCAAGAAAAATGACAACTTAATGGACATATTGATCTGCGCATGTGAAAAAAGAAACAAACAAATTAAATTGATTGTAAATGGGCCTTCAAAAATCGAGAATGTCTGATTAGGGGCGAGTTGACTCTAGATCTAGATCTGCAACTGTTCTTAGAGACATAATGTAAAGATCAAAAGGGTGCTTCAGAATGGTACTTTCTGGTTCACAAATATTGTAGGCACTATTCCGTTTAATCACTGATGTGAAATGTTGGACAGTTCAACGTGGAATCGAGCAAGGGAAAACGCATTTTAAGAGCTGTAGATATAGAGTAATGGTTGCATTTGTGAAAAAATAAATAGCAAAATACTTGCTTTGCGACCTAGTTTCAACCTTTACGTTTGACTTTTGCACACTCGTTAAGTGAATGAATCCTAACTAGGAAGTTTCTTTTAAAACATTTAAACAACGGTTTTGGTTGAATAATGAGTGAATTAAATGTAGGACTACATTTAAATTTGAAAAACATAAAGTGAACTTTTGATGACATTTAAGTTGCAAAATTTTGGCTCAAAATATTTTGATCTGTGGCTTTACTGTTTCTGATAAGGGATGCTGTTCATTTTACACGCTTGTGAGTATGTATCACAATGAACAAATAGATGGTAAACGCGATGCTTTGATCTCCATCCAACTACAGGATGAATGGTGTTGTAAAATTTTCCAAGCACAGTGATGGTATCGGTCTCTTGTCAATTTGGCTGTTTGAGGTGTTACATCCTTGCTCAGAAGTTGTCTTTTTGGTGCATAGCTCTTTTGAGTCAGTCTATAGCAGGAAGTATGGACACATTGTCCATGAGGTAGAATGTCTAACAGGACATCTTTTGCATCTGAGAACAGAAGTGATCAGTTTGTTTGTTGAATGATGCAATTTGAGGGGGTTTTTTTGGACACAGAGGTTGATGGATGCTTCCAGGTCATAGAATTCTGTTTTGTTTCTTGCATAATATGATTTATCCACAATTCTGGACTGGTTATCAAATGTTCAAGAAAGTTTTCATGAAATTTGAAATCCTTTGAAGTCAACACTACATCAGTTGATTGACTCTCCCCCAGACCACTTTGGACTTCGTCCATACTGATTTAGACGGGAAACATTGGTTCACAGTAGCTTGTGATCACCTGTCAGCTGTTCTATGGAACCCACTTAGCTGAAACCATTCAATACCACAAGTCCACATGGATAATTTCATGTTTCGACCTTCCAGTAGCTTGTCTTCTTGAATAAATTATGAACTCATCAACTTGAGCAATTTTTTGTTTGTGTCTTGAAGATTGTAGGCGTCCAAAGCGAGGTTTGTTTTCCAGACTGGTATGGCCTGCTTTGAACGAAGTACACAAATGATGTCGTTGGCTTATTGCATTCTCATAGCAACAATTTTATTGCGGATTTCGGAAGAATTTTGTTCTTTTGCACGCAAAAATCGTACCATTCCTCTCACCTCTACAATGATTTTTCTCTTTTTTTTAAATTTTGTACTTGATATTGACTGCTTTATTTGTAATTGTTACAAGTTGCTGTAGTTGATGAAGTTCTTTGTAACTGAAGCTGGCAGCAATCTTTTGTCCCATTTCTAAATCCAGTTTGGCTATTTCCATCTGGATTCACAGAGGGACAATTTTCATGGCACACTGATGATGATAAATGATGATGGTGATAATGATGATGATATATGCACTCTTTGTTTGCAGGTGTAAATTATGAATGGTGGTGAAACAGTCACTTGGGCAAAGAAACCGGCTATTCCTGAGAACCGCAAAAGAGCGGTGTATAAAAAGGCAACTGACAGCATCTCCTTGCTTCAGTGGGCTGTCTCCTCATGCAGACTCCCACTTTTGTATTGGGGAAATATTTAGATTTATATGTTGTATTTAGATTTATGTTTATAGAGTCATTACAAAAAATTATGAATACTTTTAAAATGTTAATTAATGAGAACAAGGCAACCTCATTTCTTATGATACAAGAAGTAAAGCAGAAGTTTCACTTTCTCAGCGTCGTCAATGCATTTTATGAATTGATTTGCAGATATTTTGGCACAAATAGTCTTATTTTATAATAGCGTTTAAAACTAAAAGTGATCGTCATTTAACATAATTTTCATTGATTTTTCATGCTTTACTTCACTTTGTAGATTGTCAGTGGCCTTTTAAAAAAAGATGATGATGAGTGTTTTATTTAGCAAATAATCGTAATCTTTTTTAATAAGACATTTGTTACATTAACTTTTCAAGGTGATTTACCACCTTGGTTCAGTGAAAGAGAATTTCAGAAGATACAGCATTTGTAAAGCTAAATTTTGGAAAGAGTGATTATGGGTGGTTTTCGGGAACAAATCAAGACATCCATTATTTGTTAAACTAAACAATGGGGCATTTCTGGTCAAAGTTAAAAAGAAACCAAGAAGAATAATGAACATGAAAGTTCAAATTCTCTGTTTTTTTCATGTTGTCATTGTTATGTGTGTGTGTAGTCAGTTTGATTGTTTTTTGACTTTTCAAATGCTCTGTTTCAGACTGTAGAAAGAACGCTTTCAAAGAAGATCTGTCCAAAGTGCGAACTTCTTGGTGTCAACAGTCCCCTGCATCTGTTCCAGATCAATTATGATGAGGCATTGTTGATGTGCAAAAATGCTGATGTAAGTAACAGCTGTCTTTTATTTTAGATTTATTTTATTTTTCTTTTGGTAATAATTTGTGACCATAAAATACATTAAAGTGGAATCCGCAAGAAGTCAACACCACGCAGCACTATTTTCGCTTAAAGTCAATGCCATGTGGCTGAATGAAAAGGTGAAATCATTGAAAAAAAAGGGAGAGCGAGAGAGAAGTGGGTAGCGTTGGGGTGGGTGGGGAGAGAGTGCTTCCCCCTGGCATTTTCCAAAACTTTTGGCCTTGTGCAGCGCAACCAGATATTATCTAGACAGAGTTCACACTATTCTGCGCTAGATCTTTGCTTCGCTGGTGGGCTGGTCCGGCGATTGTTTACACAATGGAATCTCTGATCGGTCTTTCCCTGATATCTATCAGACGCTGGCGGCTAAGATGCCTGGGGAATTTTTTTTCACACTTATTCGTCATAATTATAGTCCGACATGTGTCTGAGACCAAAGGAGACCAGTACACCCTTCTCACTTCTCGATGTTTCTTCAAATCAAACAGGGCTGTCAATCAGATAAAAACTCCACCCCTAACTGTTGTAGATAAATTGGGAACGTAACAGTTTTTGAATAGGCTGGGAGGATCAGAGCTTGAAGAGGTCAAGGTGCTCTCCATCAAATTAGCGCCTCCTCTCTTTGCATAAAAAGGGGCGATGGGGATGTGTTTCTGTGTTTTCTCATAGTTCGACGTTAATTACATGGTCTCACTGATGTCGAGTTACACAGATTGCGCACGCAAACACCCACACATCCCATCACCTTGTCTCTTCATCATTTCTTCGCCTGCCTTCACAGCAGTCACACCAGGCTTGTTGTACGTGTATTACAAGATCTTATCATTTTGATTTCCACCTGTTGTATATAAATATGAATATTAGCCAATGAAACTTCAATGTTTTGTTTCTCTGGGAAAATGTTTTCTAGGTCAGTATGGATCAATAAGGACGTTTGTGGCTTGGCTTAATTGTACTTCACCCGCGCAGTGAAACAAAGAGACTCATTAAGTTCACAACCTCCGTTTCACCGCTTACCATTCACCGGGGTTTTGCTGACAAGGGACAATGTCCAATCGCACTTGTTTTTATTATCTTTGGATTTTATCCCCTGAAAATGGATGAAGTCACCCTTGCTTAAAGTTAACACTTTTTTCGGTCCCGAGATGTTGACTTTATCCGGATTCCACTGCATGTTATCTGCATTTAATAGATGTTAAAAATGCTAGATTAAGCTTTCTTTACTACAATTTGTATACACAACAAACTTAAATGTTATAGAATCTCAAGTAAAGTGAAGTTTGACTTTACTAATACTCTTTTGTTGACATTCTTGTAACATAATGGCAGATTGGAAGTGCTTTGTTCACCAAAAGAAAATGTTGTGGGAGGG